>OZ022583.1:22139496-22331996 GCA_963669155.1 Arbacia lixula | reverse complement strand
GCTCGAAAATCAGTGGATGATCGTTCTTTGGCAAGAAGAGCGCTTTAGTGTTTTTTTCTCGGTATTATCGCCTGCTTGAGAAAGTTTTGAACACGCGTCTATTGTTCGGGTTCACGTTGCATGAGTTCTCAATTCAGGAGCACATGCAGTCAACCTTGCAAGGCGATAAGTCGTCTTACATATTTGATGTGCATTGGAGTGAGGGATTTAGCGAAAGGCAACTTCAGATGTGAAGTAGGGGTGGATCATAGAGCTGTATTTAGACACGTTTAGCTCTATGGGGTGGATACAAACCTGACAGGGGAACTTTGGGGTCATTGGTAGAAAACGACCACCACGCAAAGCTCACATATGACCCCAGCAATGGCTGTTTTTATCAAGTAAAGGCTGTCTGTTTGTAACTAAAAAAAAAATGATCTTGCCCTTTGAATCATTACAACTTGTAAACACTAGTTAGTTGGTAAAATGAAACAGAATGTTGGGGCAAATGCATGTGTGCTTATAATTGTATCGAGGTTTATTATTTGGGACTGCGCATTTTTGCGTGCGTGAAAGTGTGTATTGTGTGTGTGTGTGTGTGTGTGTGTGTGTGTGTGTGTGTGTGTGTGTGTATGTGTGTGTGTTATTATACACTTAACAAATTAAAGATAATCTTCATGATTTAGCATTTTCAGAGAAAGAGATTACACACATTTTTCTAAGACCACGAAGTACAACACTTCTAACAAATGTCAGGGAATTTCAGTATAAATTATTACATGGACCTATCTATACAAAAGAAAATCTTTTTATGTTCGTGTTTGTTGATAATAATCAGTGTTCCTTTTGTGGCATTAAAGTAGAAACGTATCAACATGTATTCTGGGATTGTGTGTATATCTAACCTTTATGGCAAGAAGTTATAGAAAGATTGGAAGTGATAGATTTTAAAAATGCAGAGTGGATATATATTCATGTAGGTATCAATGGAAAAGATCTCAATATAAAATGTTGCAACACAGTCATTTTTATCTTAAAATACATTATTTTCGGTCTAGATCGGAGGGTGTAATTTCATCTCATGAGGTAATATTTAAAAGGATAATGGAATATCGGAATGAAGAAAAAGAAATTGCTTTAAAAAGAAACAAATTAGGATTACATCTGTTAAAATGGGAGAATGTTACCTTTTAAGAAATAGTACATAAGGATAGGGTGGTGTGTGTGTGTGGGGTGTTTGTGTGTATGTCTGGGTGAGTGTGTGTGTATGTGTATTTGTGTGTGAGTATGTATGTGGGTGTGTATGTGTGTGTAGGGTGGTGGGGGTTACTTACATGCTTTGTGTGGGGGTGGATATATATGTTCGGGGGGGGGGGGGGTATCAGAAAGATTTCATTC
The DNA here is from genome assembly GCA_963669155.1 of Arbacia lixula. Classification (NCBI taxonomy): domain Eukaryota; kingdom Metazoa; phylum Echinodermata; class Echinoidea; order Arbacioida; family Arbaciidae; genus Arbacia; species Arbacia lixula. Next base: position 22,330,619 of record OZ022583.1, on the reverse strand, counting down.
TTATGTATCATGGAATTGCTTTATCATCATTGCTATCATACATATCTATTAGTATTATTATAATCATTATACTATTTAAGAGGAATATAATTTATAAGTTGCATATTCAGGTTGAATATTGCACATATATATTGTGCTTATAATATACAAATGGTATACCATGCTTTATTGTGTTTATCGAATCAATAGAAATATTACGTTAATGGATTTGTAATTCTATGTTATAAAGTGAAATTGTTTATTTCATTATGTGAATGAAATCAAATTTAAGAATGGAAAAAATGATGATGAGGGGGGGGGGGGGGCGTTGGTGGGGTATGAATCTTTCTTCTTCATACAGATGAAATGCAGATCACATTCGATATCGCTTGAAAATAGGCTCTAAGTTGTACATGTTGTATTTATCACTTGAATATGAAGCAAACGTATAACCCATACCTACCTTCGACACACAAAAAATTGCACTTTCAAATATGATATTTTCAATCAAAGTTGATAAAAACAATATCAAGATATAGCAGATCACCAAAGATGGTATAGACACAAAAAGATTTGCCAGAAGAAGCAAGATTCATATATATATCAAAACAACAATTGTTGCATGTACTATGCATGCATACTCGTGTCAATGTGATGCAATGGTACAGCAATAGTTGATATTCATTACAAATCAGAAGAGATCCTTCACCAGTACAGAGTCAATAGGATCAAGAACCTTCCTCTATCCCCGCGAGGCTTTTAAAGTGTATAAAAGAAAAGGGAACCGACAGACAGAGTCACCTATACACAGATTTTGGCCAACTTTGTTTCCATAGACAACAACGTGGCTTATATTATTTCATTATACCCAACATAGCAGCACGCGCCATTTTGTTACCTATTGAAACCGAGTTGCCCAAATTCTATGTATCAATGTCTCTGTCGGCAAAGCGGGTAGACCCACTCCCTTCCCCCACTCACGATCCCAAAGTTATTGGGCCCTCGGGGAACTCCTGATGCAAAAAGTAATCACACGAACTGTACCATATTTTTCATGGAATTCGCCTTGTGGAAATCCATTAAGATAAGAGCTAACCTTTGTCATACGTTCTGAATATTGCTTGAAAGAATATTGGCCGACACATTACAAATTACACACATATAACATTGCATTGAATATACGTATTAGTAAATGAATGGCATGCCTAAAAGATTGGAAAGTGATAAGATCGACCGCAACACAATAACTCAAGGAATGGCTTGTATTATGAGGTTAGGGCTGTTTGTTTGCTTGTTACTCAGATAATGCTTTTGCCCTTGAAATCTTTTCGACTGGTAAACATTAGGTAAATGCACAGAGGTTCTTTCGGATGTATCAAGCCCCTGTGTCCCAGATAAATTACAACTCTATGGAAACTGTGTATTACAGTAATGTTGAAATAGTAATATATGACAGCCAATGAGTTACCCCTTTATGCATGATCGATATGTGCATGCCATAACGGCCTTCTGACACCAGCAGTTCGCCTAATCCTTAGATCAGCAATGTCTGTCATCGAAAGAGTTATTCATATTGGTCATTCCGTGTAATCGTGTTGATCATCGTGTGAGATAACAAGCAAACGATACCCCATTCACAAGAGTTTTGTTGATGTCACATTTCCCAAAGTGTATGCATGTAATAGCTTGCGGGATTAGTTGCACGATATCTATCTGTTAATGCTGATTGAAAAACAAGATAGGGAGATGGATCGGGATATGGTGTGGAATATCTTCATTAAAACGATTCCTGAAAGATGACACGGATTTAAAGAGAATGGGGCAGAAAGCAGAGAGTAGAAGTTGACGTCCAAAAATTTTTCTTTTTAAAGGAAGATGATAATCTAATTGAGCGTTAACTTTGATAAAAAAAAAAATTAATTCGTACTCAGACTATTTAGTGTAATTTTTAAACCGCAAAGCAACGTCTATATACCACATTGCCAAAAAATTGTTTAAGAATTCATGTAGTTCGGTGAATGTTCGCGGTTCATCTAACAGCAGTAGATAGTGATTGGTTCTGACAGGCCTAAATGATTGGAAAATCATGTACACAAAACGGTGCACGTCATCGTTAATGTGCATAATCGTCAATCACCATTACCATGATACGATGATAACTATATCATCACTTTTATACTATCACCATATCGACAGTCCATTAGCGTCTTGAGATGAGCACATTCATGACCCATGTTTGTTTACTATCATTCTTCGGCGATGAATGAGACATAACACGGATGGATGGATGGATAATGAGGAGAGAGACATTCATACAAAGGGCATATAAGGTGAGGAAGAGAGGAGGGATAAAGAGAGAAAAGGAAACGGAGAGGGAGAGAAAAAAATAAAAGAGGGCGAAAAAATAGGGGGGAAAGAGAAAGAGGTTTAGCAATAAAGAAATGAGGAGGAGAGAAAGAGAGCTGGATGGGAAAGATAACAAAAAAATGAAGCGAAAGGGGGGAGAGAGAGGGGATAGGAGAGAAGAAGAGAAAAGAGAAAAGAAAAGGCAGGCAGTGGAAAGAGATAGTATAAAGAGAACAAGAGAAAATATGAGATATAGACATGATAGAGAGGGGAAATGAGAGAAAGGCATAGAGTAAGGGAGAGAGAGAGGGGGGATGGAGAGAGTGAAAGGGAGAGCGAGAGAGAGAGAGAGAGAGAGAGAGAGAGAGAGAGAGAGAGGGGGGGGGAGGGAGAGACAGAGATAGATGGAAAGAGCGATCTAGAGAGAGTGGGAGGGAGGGAGGGAGAGAGAGAGAGAGAGAGAGAGAGAGAGAGAGAGAGAGAGGGGGTGAGAGAGAAAGGGGAGGGAGAGACAGAGAAAGATGGAAAGAGCGATCTAGAGAGAGTGGGAGGGAGAGAGAGAGAGAGAGAGAGAGAGAGAGAGAGAGAGAGGGGGAGAGAGAGCGAGAATTGATAAGAACAGATCTACAAGGAAGCTTTTCAGCGCATCCCGGCCGGTGAGAAAACAAATCGATTCAGAACAGCGGAAGATGGAAACAGGTGATGGAGGGTTAATAAGTTAAACGCGAGCTCAGTCCAGAAGGAAGATGAAACCGGAATATATCCTATTCTTCACGCCACTGAAACTCCTACAGACCTCTATCATATGCATGGCCAAACCTAACTTAGCCCCTCCTGAAGTGCCCGCAATGTTGCTATAATGGCACACGTGTGTATATCTAGTACCGTTTAAAGACATAAAGGAGAAAGAAGCCAGGAATTAACACTAAGTATGCTTCTTTATGGGTTTTGTATGTATTAATGGTGTAATAATCCATCAAATAGTATGTTAGGGGTTAACCGGTACACAACACCAATCTAGGAACATTATAAGCTGCAAGTGACAGTACCTAGTGGACAGTGACCAGTTTGGATCCACTAAATTAACATGAGCAGATGAATGCGGACAATCTGAGAATTGACTTTTGCTTTGAGAATTGCACTGTGGACAGCTTGAAATATATTTAGACGTAAGATGAAATCAGAATCATGGTATAAACCTCATACAACTTTAACATTTACTTGCTCAGTCACTCACCCATTTACTCAGATCGGCCAAAGCTAATTTAAATATACAATATAAATGCATCAAACTAGAAGCTCATAGAATCACCCTTACTACAAATTACATTCATGATATTAGGGCTTTTTCTTTATTTGATGGTAATCTTCAGCCAGCGGTAATGCCGTTCGCGGGAAATATTCAAATATATTCCTCAGGGAATGACGATGATAGACATGATATGCCACACGCATGTTACTTTCCTGTACCCTGGGACCGCTGAAATCATTCTGGAGACTACAAACATGACATATGTCCATAACACTAAATAAAATGGCTGCCTTGATCTCTAGTATGTGAGGTGAGGTATAAAACGATATGCCAAGACCATAAATTCACAAGGAATTCAGCCTTAGAGAAGCGTCATAGATGAAAGATAACCCAGCGCCATGAGCGGTAAGTCTGTCGACAGAATTGCCACAGATATCATGACCGGAGGCGGGTTGATCACAATTCGTTTCATATACAGATATAGGGCCATTATCATGATCATTGGCCATTGTGGTTACACTGAATGTGTCGGAGACGAAAATGCATAACATGAGAACGATTCCATCGCTAATATATAAAATAAAATATTAACCTTTTACATTCATGCGCATAATGACGATTTGGAAACGCCTCTTTTTTTTTTTCTTTTTTTTTTAGATCATCCCCTCTTTCGTGTTGGTTGGTTTCATTTGTTTATTGTATTCCATCTGTGAATATATTGTGTAAGAAAAATGATACCATCAGCACAAATAAGTGGCACTACACTTTTAGAGAAGGTATGTGGTTTATGAGCAGGAGGTATGACCCGATACAATAATGGTATAGGTTTACACAATATTGCATTAACCTTTTATCTGCCAGAATAACTACTACCTTGTGGATTATGTGCATGCATGTGTGTGTGTGTGTGTGTGTGTGTGTGTGTGTGTGTGTGTGTGTGTGTGTGTGTGTGTGTGTGTGTGTATGTGTGTGTGTGTGTGTGTGTGTGTGTGTACTACGCATGTGTGTGTGTCTGTGTGTGTATGTGTGAGTTACGTTTGCACAAATCATCAGCGGTGCATTAGGAGTTGACGGTGAGTTTGATCAGGCAGTGAATTTGAAAATGTTTGGAGCACTTCTTTCTTCAAACGAAGCAGAATATTGTCATGATTTGTAGGGAGTAAACTCTAAATAGAAAGGAGAGGGCGTATGGGAAGAGAGAAGGAGGGAAGCGAGAAGGAGGGGAAGAGGGGACAGATAGGGGGGAGAGGGGAGAGAGCGAGGGGGAGAGAGAGAGAGTGAGAGGAAGAGAGACAGAGACAGAGAGAGAGAGAGAGAGAGAGAGAGGGAATGAGAGAGAGAGAGAGAGAGAGAGAGAGAGAGAGAGAGAGAGAGAAAGAGAAAGAGAGAGAGTAGGGGTGGGGAATAAGCAATTATGTTAATGTCAATGTGATTTCATAACAGTTCAATCATAGGTAAGTAAGTTAAACACTTTCCCGATGAAAAGAATTGTCGTAAAACTTATCTGCACCCTAATTTTAATTGGTTCATGATTGGTATTTCACGATAATTGAATTCACATGCTTTATGCCAGATAAAGATTTGTCAAAATTACTCGCGACCAAAATAAACCCCCGACCTGTGCAAAGTTGCGACTGAAGGTCTAATGGTTGTTAGAAGCAAAGCCATTGACACTTATAATGCGAACGTAGAATAGCGGCAATGGTGTTATAAATGTCATTTTATTATCATTGGGTTTCAATCTGTAAAAAAGAAATATGGGAATGTTTCATGAAGAATTTTGGAACGAAAATGAAAAAGTTTGCTTGAATTATCATGTTAAGTTTCGATACCATTGGCTTTTACGTCATATCAGTAACCTATACTTTACATGCTATGTTTTTTTTTAGGTTTCCCTCCATAATAATTTGTAAAATTCATTTTATTTCCCAGTTCAAGATGAACTGTCTTGATAGATATTTGTTTATACCTTGTTAATTCCTTGTATTCGGTTGTATATCTTTGTTGAAGATTATTATGGAAAAATATATCAAATCAAATCAAATCATATATATACTGTTGATGAATTATATTCCTGGAGAAAATGTTTGGGTAATCCTAGGTGATCTTCATTTCAGTGAAACATGCTGTTTTGGGAGGTTTTTTTTTTTTTTTTTTTTTTTTTTTTTTTAGAAATATCGAATTTGCAGGCTCACAGAATGTTCTTGTTTTGTATAAGATTTATTTCCACCTGTTAACGTGGTTATGGTAAGAATTAGATTATGTCGTGACATACTCTAAATATGCCAGAGCAACTTGACAAACTGAGATTGTGTTTATTGCATGTTCCTGTCCTCCATCTGCATCTCACTCACTATGCGTGCGTCTCGTTCACCATCGCTCCCTCCCTTATATATGAATGTTCTTCAGCCTGTCTCTGTCTCTCTCCATATCTTCCTTCGTCTTCTTTATGTATTCTCTCTCTCTCCATCTCCCTCTGTCTCTTTTTCTCTCTCTCTTTCTCTGTCTCAGTCTGTCTGTATCTCTCTCACTATCTCTCCCTTTCTCTCTCTGTCTATATCTCTCTCTGTCCCTGTCCCCCCCCCTCTCTCTCTCTCGCTCTCTCTCTATCTCTGCCTCACTCTGTCTATCTGTCTGTCTCTCTATCTCTGTCTCCATCTGTCTCCGCCTCTGTCTCTCTGTCTGTCTCTATCTCACTCTGTCTCTCTCTGTCTCTAACTGTCTGTCTCGCTGTCTGTCTGTCTGTCTCCATCTGTCCCTCACCTCTGTCTCTCTGTCTGTCTGTCTCTCTCTTTCTCTGTTTCTGCCTCTGTCTCTGTCTGTCTGTCTGTCTGTTTGTCTGTCTGTCTGTCTCTGTCTCTGTCTCTGCCTGTCTCTCTCTTTCCCTCACACACACACACACACACACACACACACACACACATACACACGCACACACACACATACACATACACACTCACATACACACCTCCCACCCACCCTACCCCTCCACCTCCTACACGGTTCAAGATTACGAAGAGGTTTAGAAAGTCAAGAGATCAGGTCTATAGCGCCGCCAGCGACAAGTCCAACCATCTGGCGCAGATGGCAGATTTGCAATTCAGAGTACTTAGCAGACATTGTCGAAACTTTAGGGAGGCTGTATTTTAAAAAAAAAATCTGCACACTTTGAAACTCATTTCTATGATGCACGAAATAAATGCCAAACTGTCTTCCGGAAACACATTTCTATTATAAGTCATTAGATTTTATATCAGTTCTCCAAAACTGTCTTGAATTTGATTTAATAAAAATCGAGAAAAAAATAATAGCAAGAAAAGGAAAATAGAAATATACAATAGATCGACTTGCTCATGCAATTGCGAATTGTATGTAGTTTCGGTCACCTGTTCGATGAATAAACGCAGTATCTATCATGGCGAGGTAACGCATGTGTATAGGATTCCGCATGGTATGTTACAATGGTAAATTTAATCAGTTTATCAACTCTAAATCATGTTCATTTCACCGTAGGTTAACTTGTCACTGATTTCTTATTTTAGAACCTAAAATACTGAATGAATCCCATGAAGACGTGTGTTCCCTTCCATTATGCCAAGAAATAAATAGTTTCTCCTTTACATCATCCCTGATCTGGGATTAACCTCCACCCCTCCCGCCTCCTTATTTCTTTTTCCTTTCTAATTCACAATGGCCGTTCCCTACCTCCATGAAGCCGACATCGATAACACCATCACTTAGCGACGGATTAAATTTCTTCAAACGCGCCAGTGCATTGCCGGAATTAAATTCAGCTCAGGTCTGTATTTACCTTTCAAGCGTACACTCGCACACGCAAATGAACATGGCTGTGGGGTTTTCTCTTTGTTTCCCTTTGCGCCGAAACTTCAATCACGCACATGCATGAAGAGAATCGGGAAAGTTTTTCTTTCGTTGTTGTTCATTCCGGAGAATAAATAGGTAGGGATTTGAGGGGATTTGTTATTCCACGCCATGAATGGCGTGGCGTCTGATGAAACAACACGTCCAGGGATGTGCACGCCCACCATGGAAAACAGTTTCGATTTAAATCTCCCATTTAAAGGATTAACTGCTGCTTTGAAATCAGTGAAGGCTTTAGCTGAATTAAAACTGGACACTGAAGAAACGCGATCTTCTTTTGCTCTATGACCATTTAGATTCCAGTAACATCTTCAAGACGAGTTGCACTGAAAAATATCGAGAGATTATCAGCGAGTATCTCAAATATTATTCGTTGTTACTGTAATGAACAACAGTACGCCTATTAATCATTACTTTGCAAGCACATTTTCCAAGTGGAACAGTCTTGAACAGTCTTGGAACAGTCTTGGAATATGGCGGACTACTCATGAATATTAATGAGTCAGATGAAATGAGACTCTTTCGGGTATTTGTTTCCATGTTGTCGTGTCTTGACCCGTGAACTAGAAATAGCTTGCGTGGTTAAGTCGCTCCCCGGTAAGCAGTAGATTGCAGGTTCAAATCCCGTCTGGTTCCAAGATTTTTGTCTGACTTGTTTTTCGTTCATTTACAGGATGGAGCACGCTATCCTTACTACTGGGTGTATGCCTAAAAATTTCTTTGTAAATAGTCTTGGAATACTTCAGAATCATGCAGATACTATTCCGTCGAAGAGGAGTAAACGGCATACACACATGCACATACACACAAACGTCTCTCCATCCTTAAAGGCGATAGTCTACCCTGAAATTAAGTTGCATTCAGTCAAAATAGAAACATGATAGAAACATGTGAGTGAAGATTTGATGAAAATCCGTCAAAGCCTAAGATAATTACCTTTTAACGTTTTGAGTTTGTGACGTCACGTGTGTTTTGTTTTTAATGTCCATTTTCTTTAAAAAAAAAACAACAAGATATACATTATTTTGCCTGTGCATACAATTTATCATTAGAAACACATACACACATACCTCTACAAAAATGTTCCTTCATCAAAAAACAGAAAAGGAGCCATTTGTGGAATCATACAGCCACAACATATGGGAGAGCACCTCGCACGTGACGTCACAAAATTGAAATGTCAAAAGATCAAAACTTTCATATCCTTTAAAGGATTTTCGTCTAACCTTCATTAGTATGTTTCTTTCATGTTTCTGTTTATTTAACTTCAGGGTGGGCCATCCCTTTAACTCTCTTCGAACTATGTGTTTATTTCAATCCAGCAAAGCAAGGGTTAATTTGCCATCTACTTCCCCTTTTCCTCTCTCGCTGTCACCCCATTTTCCCATCTCTTTCTCGCTCTCTCTCTCTCTTTCACCCCTTTCTACTTGCTCTCTCTCTTCCTCTTTTTCTCTCTTTTCCCCCCTCTCTCTTTCTTTCTTTCTCTATATCTCTCTACCATAATCTCATAATCTAACACATAACATAATCTAAACATAATCTCCCATTTCCCTGTCCATTTCTTTTTATCAAAATTCATTATTTTTTTTCATCTCTCTCTCCATGATCTCCTCTGTCATCCTTCACCTCCCCTTTCTTTAGCTAAAAAAAACCTTCACTTCCTAGACAGCAAGGACAAATCAAAGTTTCTTCTTTAATTAATTTCAAATTTCATAATTATTGTAATATAAAACATGGTATACCCATCCTCAGCACAAATAATCAACTTGATGTAAAATTAATACACTCTGAAATTGAGATTAAGTGGAAAACAGAACAGAACAGAACAATAATCATTGTCATACAAAATATGACATTTCCATCCTTATCACAAATAATCATCTTAAATGTAAAATTAGTATGCTTCGAAAACAAGATTAAGTGAAAAACAGAACACTTGACCCAATAATAGAATGCGTTGGCACGTTAACATTTCACAAGACATAGCCCTGGAATAATGTGCATTTTGTATGATATTTTCACAGACATGAAATTTTCTGGGAATGTTAAAAAGTTACTGTTATCTACCGTTCTGTTTTTTTTTTTTTACACTTTTAACCATCGTATAAAAAAAAATAACTGCCTTTATTAGCCTATTTCAATTTTTCAGAGATTTGTTTTTTCTTTTCTTCCTGTAACACTATGCTTTAAATGTTCACTCGTTGTGTGCCACATGTGTATTTCTTCACAAGTCATCCAAACAAATCCCATCGAGTGCCCTTGTATCTGGTGAACAAAAGCAAAAGTGCATCTTATCATTTCCATAGGAGCTAAATGGTGCAGCAAATGACGTACCTTGGATATCGGAAGGGTTAATGACATTCTGTACAACATGTACACTACAGCTCAAAGGAATTGGCATAGGGAAAGGGAAAGGGAAGAAAGGGAAGGAGTCACATTTTAAACCAAGGTAATTTTTTGTCCAATTCAGCATGAAACACGATGCTTTAGCCTAAAAACAATCATATATCAAAATATAACAAATCAAAATATACTGCGGTTTAAAACTACAGATTCTTCCCTTTCCCTGCCAATTCCTTTGAGCTGTACTGCTGTAGTGTACTTAAAATTGAACATTTCTCAAGTCTGAACTATAGAGGGGGTACTTGCACTCTGCTCTTGATACACATGTACCACTTCACATGTGCATTGCATTCGGATTTGTACCAAGTCTGTGTTTCTGATGTGCTCTCCATTCCTTTTCAAACACAGCCTTCAACCTTGATTCACATTCAACTTAATGCTATATGTTCAGTTCAAAATAGAATAGTTTATTTGCACAAAATCAAGATATACTGTAGAATCCATAGAAAGGTGATTACTCACTTTCAGGTGTGCTTCTTTCCACTTTTTCAACATAAATAAGTATGAAATCATACATGTACAATGCTCATTCCTAACATTTAAGTTAGATGTATGCCTGCAATAACATATTTTTATTAAATTTCTTGATTAATGGACTTAAATCGCCAGTATCAAATCGTGCTCATTTTCAATATTGCAAGTATGTTCATCATAAGGTTAACCCTAATACTCCCGGGGGGGGGGGGGGGGGGGGCATTATGGTCCCCCCCCTCCCCTGTCGAAGTTTTGTCGGTAGGCCTACTTCCTAACGCCTCAATATTTCGAAACCAAATTTCTTGACTTTTTTCTCTGATCCTTACCGCACATTTTGATACCAAATTTATGGCGATCGGACCTACCGTGCGGGTGTCAGATTACGTTTACCGAACACATGTCACTGAAATTTCGCTATTTCTCTATATGACTGTGTATAACCCTATGGATAAAATCAGGAGCTTTTCCAATTTATGTAAATACTTTTCTAATAAGTGTTATCATTGTTTCAAATAGTGTAAATAATTAACACACACACACACACACCCACAAACACACACACCCACACCCACACATACGCATCTGAATCTTTACATGTATCATTCTTTCTTCTGTCTTCAATGTTTCACTTGAAAATATAGTGGTACATAAATAAACAGTGCAATTTTTTATACAAATGTATTTTTGAGCAATATAAAATGAAATGTGGTTGTAATTTTGTCAAATAGCAAAAGACGCTTGATGAAAAACAAAGAAATACATAAGAAAATTGAAAAACAATCTTCTTCTTTCAAGAATTGATGAGGGAGTTATGAGAGATATTTGTACCAAAAATTGCTATTCCTGAGGCTTTATTTAGTGAGAAATACCCAAATCTATGATTTCTCGCATAAATTAGCATAAATTAATTAGTTAAAAAGAATAAAAGGACTTTTGTCAATTTAGCTATACAACGTTACAACAATACAACAATTCTTTACCCTTGTGCAAAATTTTGAGGCAATCGGGCGACCCATGGCTGAGATCTCAACCCCCCCCGGTAATAACAAGCTTTGAAATACCCCGGGAGTATTAGGGTTAAGTACACACATATGGAAGTTATGGGGGATAGCATGATAGGACTTATTGGGATAATCATTAAATGCACTGACATGTAATAATAAAATAGAGTGCAATGTTTAGAATTACATCTTCCTGAGTATATTCAAACTCAAGGGACACCCATGAAATCAACAGCTTGACGGCCCGTGTCACTACCACCAGGATACCACTAGCTTTTTGCCACGTTGCAACACTTTCACCAACCAATGAACTCAGTCCACCATACTCTATCTCTCTAGCGCATTGACATCTCTACATGTATTTCCAGGAGTGCATGTCTGCACAAGTGATGTGCACAAATTCCATAGAGCTGGAGTGCACTGGGTGCACAAAGAATCCTATGCATAAATCTTGAGCAGGTCATTACTGCAATGGCAATGGAAGAGTGTGATATTTAATAACTCTTTATGGACCACATGTCCATTTTTCGGTATGCACTCATCCCATAGAGCAACGGTTTGTCTGACACATAAAGGGTTAAAAGGAGGGGAGATTTCTCCTTGATCAGCTGGACTTCTCCTGCTTCTTGGCCCAGTCTGCAGGGGTGAGAGTCTTCATGGAGAAGGCATGGATGGCCTTCAGCTCCTCAGCAAGACAGGCATTTACAGACCTGAGCACAAATGACATGAGTGATATGATTACATCCTGAAATCGCCCCAAATATATCTGCAGTACACAGTATAGGTAAATATTTTGAGGTAGTACAACAAATAAAAACTTTAGCTGAAAGATTATTTCATCAACAAAACGTAAACAACATACCTTTCACTAACCTACTAACTCTTAATATACTGTTGATGCCTTTTTGCACCATTCAAACATGCAAATAATAATAATTTAAAAAAAATAATAAAAAAACAGCAACAATAACAACAATAATAATAATAATAGCTTGCATTTATAAAGAATTTAATACAGGGTTTCTCAGCACTATTACAACTCACATTAACAGCACAAAACATTGACATTTAATCAAAGGAAGAATAAAGAATGTATAATAATTGTACAAATCTCAGAGAGCATCATTTTGCCGGGTACATAAGCATTTAAAAAAAAACACACACAGATATTTCGTTTTCTACTGGTATTCACGTTCATTTTTAAATGATTTTAATCCTTCTTGAAGGGCTTGAGTAAATCCAAAGAGAAGAAAAGGACTCTTGCCTGTGCCTCTGGAGTAACCCCTTCCCCTCAAATTTCTTTGAGACGATGACAGTGGAGAACTTTTGGCCGCATCCCCCGGTTGTTTCATCTATCACCTCCTGCAGAGCAGAATAAATATAAATTCAAAGAATAAAGAAAATAAATTAATAATTAATCTAAATTAATTAAGTGTTACAGAGGGGTCTGAAGTTGAAATGGTCAGAATTTTACTGCTGCACATTATACATGACAATGCACATAACATTCCTTGAGCCTTGTCACTCATTATCAGATATCAGTGGCGCTGTTTGTGGCAGTATGGCTGTGCCGCCCTCATGAATATTTGGAACATTTTGTGAGGTACATCCATTGATGTTCTCACAAGAAATGTTCACATCTTGACACCAAGAATCGGGTCACCAACAACTCCTGAATATATGTGTCGAGGCAAGCTACAATTGCGTATTAAAAACTTTATAAAATAATTTCCAATATAGACTAAAAATCGAGACATATTGGCAAACCTGTACAATAGGGGACCAGGGTATCCCACTAATTTTACAAATTTTAACCCTAAACCTAACCCTGACCTTAACCCTATACCCTAAACCTAGACCAAAATTTTGCTGTTAAATTCATCAATAAAGTGATTTCTAGGTCACTTTCTGCCCACGACAATCAGTATTGCAGCGTTCTCGTTGCGTGCATTATACATGTGCGATACTGCCTGGTCCCCTATTCTATTGTATGGGATTACCGACATATTTACCATTTATTTTAAGTTTTGGCTTTGACCTTGTCTTTCAACAGTTCCCTTTGCCCTTTGATGACTTAAGCACTAACTAGTACTAACCTAGTCATACTCTTAACTGTTGTAGTTTAACTTCTAGTTAAGACAGAATAAATAATCACAATATCTATTCTATTCATGTAAAAGTCTAGACTAGATTAGAATGAAAAATCAGTCTCTGTAGGACGTTCGATCCGCTGAGATTGCATCTGGCTCCTCTGCACGTCCTATCGAGAGACTGAACATTACACCTGTACACTGTATGGCGATCGATGCGGGTCGCCATTTTGAATATGAAAATGCTATTATGCATATATGAATAAGTAATTTCATGCATGCGCAAATTTTTTCCCACTCGTTTGCCGTGTGCTACTTTTTTTTCGTCGAACCGATTGACGATTTAAATAATAGCCAACAACCCGTCAAACAATCTGATTGGTCAAGTTTATGTCAGACTCTAGCAGATTAAAAATGTCTGCGATAAATGTGTGATCAGCGGAAAGTCTTAAATTTTCACCTTCCTATTTTTCGGGGGAATTTTAGACGAAGTAGCTATGAAGTATGATAGTTCTAAAATCCGTTTTCCCATAGACTTTCCACTATTCGGGTAACTTTCTACTCAACGTATTGAACTTGTACGGTGTACAAGATCACCAATCTCTATTCTGGAGGCATGTCCAAGAATGTAATTTCAAAGAATGCCCCGAATGAGGCGTTATTCCTGTCTAGAATGACTAGATTGTTTTTATTTTAATCAGTCAACTCATGAGTCACCTGTGAGTCATTGCTTCAGAGTCATTTTTGCCAATTTATTCATTGTAAGCTGTAGACTTTACAGTTAAAAATAAAAACAGATAATCATAATGAGCAGATGGTCTTAATGATAAGTCTGAATTTAATACACATCATCAGCATTGTCCGTTTCTGTTGTTACAACCTACAACTTACAGTATCACTGAATGGATTTTTTCCATTTAAATCATAAAATGCTATTAAACCAACAGGAGTATGATGATGTGGGACTGATATCTACTACTTTCAGGAGGGAGGTTTTTATGGCATGAATAACTTACCACGTGTGATGCTTCAAATTCATCACGCAACTTTTTCTCCAAAATTTCAGCAGTGATTTCCATGGTAATCGTTTTGAGATCCTTTACTGGAAAGACAGTTCTCAGTGCAACGCAAATGGTAACCGTACCGGATCGGAGCAAGACGATGATGGAGAAAAAATCTTTACCGCTGTTGTTACTGTTGTTATGGTTGATGGCGCTCTTCAATCTCAAGAGACAGTTTGGTTTGGCATCTCGGTTTTGGTCATGGATGCATAAAAGTTACCCCATGGTTTGATTGGTCGTTCACCTTGACAATACTCGTGTGTACAGGCGGGTTGCAGCCTGTAATTTTCTGATTCAATATATTTAGTTATATGGTCGTTTCAACGGCAGTCAGGATATTTTCTTAACAACAAAAAGTCTTCAGGACTACATTAGTTTTATTTTATGATTTAAAAAAAAAAAAAAATTGTCTTCCAGAACCTCTTCTCCCCCTCCCCACCCAATTATTTTCTTCTCAGTCTTTTCACCTCCTTATCATATTCTTCTGTTTCAGCTAGCCCTTCCCTCTCCTTTGATGGCGTCTTCTTTAATGTTTCTCCTTCACTTTCACATCATTGCTTTTTAGTCTTTTCCACAACTCTGTTAGACTGCCATCCTCTCTATATTGTATTTCTCCGTCTCACATTTTCCCCCTCCTCAATCTTTGTCTCTACCTCAAAAGTTCTCAACTCCCTTGGCCTCTTTGCATATTATTGTCCCACTCGTATTCCAACTCAAATCATCACACACAGCCAGGCATGATTCTTGATTTAGATATAGATATGCTTTAATCAAACAATTTCGCATTACTATGCTTATGAGAATGAAAAAATAAAATAGACTTCATCTATATAATAAGACATGGAAACAAATCAAAACCCATAGATATCAGACCACATCGAAGTAATGATTGATTATTGAAGTATCCTCTAATGAGGGTTAAATACACCTGCCCTGCCCCCTAAATAATACTGATAATAATAACAACAATAATGATAATAATAATAATAATATCAATAATAATAAAAAGAAAGAATATCAAAATACAAATTAATCAAATTAATTAAAAATCCACCAGGACAAAGCAGCCTGATGTTCAAAAATCATAAAACATCAACACCAAACATTCAATCAGCAGCAAATATAGCAAAGCACTGAAATACAGATGAACGAATATTGATTATCATAAAAGGATCATTAGAATAGTATCATTATTTGAAGCAATACAGAAACAGGGAAAAAAATCAGAAAATTCAGCAGATTTGTTATTGCTTCAGTAGAAAATCATAAATTACCATACTACTCTACACAGAAAATGAGGGTTAATAGCAATGATATAATCAAACTACGTACGCTTGTTTAGTTTTCCCTACCCCTCTGTGATTGATTTCACTAAAAAAATCCTCTTTTTAACAAATACTCTGGATGTTTATCTCTTTTGGAATGACATAAAAGAACACTGCAAATTAAACAGGCCATTTGAACTATAAATGCTGTAGAGTGCATGTTCAACTTCTTGATGAAGAAAAATTGTGTACTGTAACTCTCCCTCCACAAATAAACATTGTACCATATACCCTTTCACTTGACAATAACAGCAACATTTATCATTGAACAGAAGAGAAGAATGGTATTTTTAGGATGTGATACACAATATGGACAGCTACAGCAGGAAACACTGTTTGTGGACATTCACCTCACAAAGAGTTACTACTTCTCTGAATTAACATATTGACCTCTCTATTAGTATGAAACACACTGTGGAGACACACAAGTACAATTTAACAATCATGGTAACCTTCTATTTCTGCTTGTAATATATGTTACTGGTATCTGGTAAAGTAATGATATTGCACTGCAAAACAAGTCTGCAAATATGACCTATCATCTTCCCAGTGGTTGCTTACTATCAAGAATAGCATTTTCTTTCATTCCGTACAATTCAGAGATACCACATGCAACAGAACTTCAGTGTGAGTTAGAAAAAATGTTATACTTTCCTGCATGCTCATATTAAAAATACAAAAATAAATCATAATTCTTGTACCAGTGTCAGATAGAGCATCTCTTCCAGTCTTATTTGATACCACAAATGGGGAGAATCAGTAATGAATCTATTAGATAGGAACAAAATAATGGGTCTGGGTGAAAACCCATTTGTGCCATCATAAACAACGCCTTGCCTGATTTGGATTCCACTGCACAATAAGCTTGGTGCAAATGGGTTTTGACACTTTTTCAAACAATGGCTGTTGTGCACTCAACCATTACACCAACACTGAAACAAATTTTACCAAGTAACAAAGGAATATTTACTATAACCATAAATGCTAGAAATTCTCTCTGAATCCCACATTTTCTTTAAAAAATACTTGATTCAAAAAGTGCAACTTTTTTTTGACTCGCACTGTAGAACTGTTTTGTACAGACTACCTGGCAGAACAAACCCAAATCTAGCATGCAAAATGGTTAGAGACAATTTGAAGTATAGATGAAGCATTCAGACCTGTGTCTCTGTGCTCGCCATCAAGAACAGTATTTTTTTCATTTCGCACATTTCCGAGATACCACAGAGAACTAGAACTCAGTTAGAGCTGTGACTGACAGTACTAAGCCGTAGCTGGCATGTAACATTGATGTAGACAACTTAAGGTCTAGCATTCAGACCTGTATCTCAATGCTGTTACTACTGTATTTACGATACAGAACATACTTCACAATACATTAAGCACTCATACGCCATACCATCAGAGTTACCAATCATATATGACACCTCAAAGCGACAAAACTCAACATGTTTTGACATACATGTAATTGGAATTTTCAGAGCTGAATAGCTCACTTATCTAATACAAATATCCCAAATACCTTTCGAAGGAGAGATAGATGGAGGCTTATATTTCGCTTGCTCTATAGCATGCACAGGGAGACCGTTGAATTGAATAAGGCACAGAGATAGATATCAAGTTACCCCCTTTAAACCACATACATGTACACATGCTATCAAAAATGCAACAAACACTAGTGAAGAAACTACTGGTACTTTTTTGTTAGTGTAACATGCATGGAATTAAGTTTTATAGCGTAAATGATATACTTCTAAACACTGCAATTTTTGCAGTACATCTTGGGCAATGACCTGCTGCAGTGTTGCTATCCAAGTCGGTTTGCCCACTTCAAGCAATGATGCTTTTTTATTCAACGATGTAACTGCTCTGAAATTGGCACATCATGAAGGAATTTAGAGGAAGAAATTTATTGTCAAGAACACACTTCATACTACAGATACAAAATCATAACGGCTTTTGCAATTCGCAAATCTGATTTATCAGTGCTTAGTAGTGACGTAATTATAATTTCTAGTAATGGAATCATTGTTTCTGTTTCTCAATTCTTCTCTTTACAAATCTACATATCTAATATACAATATAATATTTACTTAACTTATAAATCTATACTATTTAAGCTCCTTTATGTACATTTCTTATTTGAATATAAATGTTAGTCTACATTCAGACTCTACTTTTCTGAATGCAACATTGCACGCTGTTTTTCCCAAACTCCACTTTATGCACAATAAAACTCAATGTTAAAGCATTTCAACATATCTCCAATGCTGAATGAACTTTGCCATATAATCACATCCAATAAAAGAAAAAAATCCTCATTAATGTTAAAGATTTCCAAAATTTCTCCAATGCTGAATGGACCTCACCTTATAATTATGCCAAATAAAAGCAAACAAATTTTACGTTAACGAATTCCAAAATTTTCTTGAGCGCTGAATGGACTTCGCTATATAATTATGCCAAATAAAAGTTAAAAATCCTAATCATGTTGAAGAATTCCAATATTTCTCCAATGCGAAATGGACTTTGCCTTATAATTATGCCCAATAAAAGCAAACAAATTTAATGTTAAAAGAATTCGAACTTTTTCTTGAATGCTGAATGCAGAAAAATCCACAGTTACTGAACAGGAGAAAGAAAACAAATGAAAGGCAATTTTTCTGTGCGTGAATATGATAACATTTAGTTTATAAAGTACTAAAGGTTTCAATCACATCTTTCCCTCCATGATTACTGTATTGACACGATGCCTATAAAATACAGTTTAGGAAAAAAGTACACATGTAAACATGTAAATCATATGTGTAAACTCATTTGACCCTGGTCGACATTGTAGCTTTATATACTATACCAATAGGCAATAAGCGTTTCATTAACAATTTACAAGAGGTGTCATAAATCTGACTTAGCACATCAGTACATATTTTCAATTAACCTTCAGAAAAAATGTATGATATCATAAAATGTTGATCTTTCAAAGACAAAATCAACAACTGAAGATCGTACTGTACAATTCTCCTTTCTAATAAAATGTACATTATGTGTGCATGTAACTACATGTAAAATGTAATTAATTTGTGAATACATACACCGGCGTCCACTTTCACATCAACTTCATGTGAAGTTTGAATGTGCCTATCATTTGTGACCTTTTCAAAGATAATAAATATTAAATATCCATTAATGTTATATTCATGTTAAAGACAAGGAAAAAAAAATGTTTAGCCATTCAGAAAGAAAGAAACAGGTGGATCACAGATAACATTGCAGAGGCAGTGTAGTGACTGACACTGCTAGGTCAGGTGTACCTAAGCATGGTACCGTTACCACTGAACATAGCCAACAATCTAAGCTACCCATGTACACCATACAGCTTTTCAATGGTACATGTAATATTGATTTTCTTTGACGGTAGGGAGTTCTTTGAAAAGTCACTATGAAACATTCAATAGAATAGAATATACATCACTGAAACGTTTGGCAATTTCAGATTCAACCATTTAAAGGTTCATATTCCATGTGGCAATTACATCTTGAAGCAATCGCAAACTGCGTAATGCACAAAGACATGGCCTCCTCTACAAAAGACATGTGAATCGGGATAGATAAAGACATGCTTGGGTACAAATAGATGTACAACCATGTAAATGTAAAGTCATTCATTTAGTATGAATTATAAGTATGTACATGAACATAGTGGAATGTGGTTTCACTTTTGCACCTGTTCATTAATCACCCATCTTAGAGTCTCATCTACTGGTTTGTTTCAATGGGAATTGCTACATGCTGGTAGTGGTGAACTATGAGACGCATGATCAAGGCAGAACTGTTCTGCCTTGTCTTATTTGATTTCACCTGCTAGATGTACATTACATGTAACCAATTTTGGTATGTCTCGGTCATATAAGCCATTTCGTAGTTGCGATTTGCGCATGAGCAGATTATCGCTTTTAGTAAATGACCTCAGGTCAATTTCCAAACTCACAGAGTAAAATGGGAATTCATGAGATAGTCGGCCACATTTCAATCTATTATCATGCAAATATGGCAACAGCTATTCAGCTCTGAGAAGGTAGTGAAAGAACATTCCACCATGTGCATCTGTTTCTATTGTTGTTATGAGTACGCTGTAAAATGTCTTTACATCCATCACCCGGCAATGCTTCAAAAATCTCAGTCAAATCTCAGTCTGCATTCTAGTAGTATGTGATTCAGTGGATTGTCCCACCATGGTGTAACTACGAACTGGCTTATTCTTTACCAGCACTATGCATCGTCTTTAAATGTGTTTAAAGCAAATTATCAAGATGATTTTGTTCTCAACAAAACCCTCTTGACTTCACAACAAAAACATGTTCCTGATACCAACATGTTCCTCTTCTGCATATACACCATAAGGCAGGTTCAGTTATTCTGGATTGGCATATTACAAAAAGTAAACAACAAAATAAAATGATCAAAAGTTGTTTGCAGCCCTGTAGGCTATACATCAAAATATCCTTTACCCCAATCTCGTAACAAACAAAGAATGGAATTTATGACAAGCAGGTGAGGAACCTTGAGACCATATATGGTTGATTTTGAAATGCTTGTAATGCTCTCTGTGAAAGACAGAAAGAAACAAGTTCAGATTCCCTTGTCTGATGTGGCCAGGATTCTCGCCAGTGTGGAGTTTGTCAAGAAAGTCTTGTGTAAAAGTTTTTTTTTTTTCTTCAAAAAAGTAACTTACAGCCACTGAATGTAACGGATAATGTTTGAAACCCTCTTTGGTTGAGGATGCATTACTTCCATATTGGCGCTCCAAATCCAGGAGATTGGTTCCTCTGGACGGGTTGGTGTATGATGCCACCTTCACAACGATAAGAGGGCCGCGGCTCAGACAGGAGATGGTGCACATATAGCATGTCGATTCTCTCAACAGCAACAACTCTTTGATTGCCACATATCCCATAGAGAAATATTTCATCTGGTACAGGAAAGGTTAAGAAAGTGAGGATGGTGACAAAAACCAAGGAAGGGGGGCAACAGGGGCGGCTCCACTCGCCCCATGTTCCAAAGAGGTGTTCCATAGTGAAGCATGTCATCTTCGGTCAGCAGTATTATTACAGTGGCTCGAATGAATGAAGATAGAAGTCCATGATCGATCAGTTCCTGGTCTAAACAAACGTGGATGATCTGAAGTGAGTCCTAGTCCAGGGGAGGTGCGGGTGGTGCTGGGCCGGGATCCTGAGAAGTTTGGAACAGCAACAAAAAACAGAAAAAACATAAATAGGGGCTTAAAATTCACTTTTTCATTCATTCACTTGTATTCTTAATGAGAGACTCTAAACCTTATTTCTATGCATCAATTTATTGCATGACAATAATTTCTTTTCCTTCTGTTTTTCTGAATCTGATTATTAGTAATAACACATGTTTACTGTATAGGGGCTGAAACAATGCACAGGTTTATCTTTTTTTAACCTGCTCTTTACTGCGTCTGCATATCTATGTATGTGGGCTGGCTTTCTCCACTCAGATACTAAGCAACAGGACTCCAGTGTAAGTTGCTGTAAACACAATAGACAAAAGGCTATGAATACACTCCAATTCCTTGACTTTGTCATCATTTGAGAGAAAGTGGGTGTATAACCTTTCCCTGGAATCAACATACCGTAATATTCGGTTTTGAGGAAATAATCTTCGATAATTGATCAAGCTTTTGTTTTTCGTTCCACGAAAAAAGTCAAATCACAGTGAAAACTAGGTAGACTTTCATTTATTCTAAAGGAGTTATAGTACAGTACCTCTGACTTTAAAATTTCACAAAGATACATGCAGAATATCTGCAAACTTTCATGAAGTTTGCAGGATGTGTGTAAAAGGGACGGGCCATGTTTACAGGGTGCACTTACGCTACAACCCTTTAATTACTGCAGTTCCATGGCAAATTTTGACATCCCAACTGGACAACCGTGAGTAATGGGTTACTGTAAACATTATTTCTGTGCCACAATTCCTTGCATGTCAGCAAGGTATGCACAAGGTATCACATACAGTGTATATTTACATTTTTACATCAACCATTGTATCATCACGTTATCTGACAAACGAACCCCCTTTCCTCCACCCCTCACCCTAATAATCCAACAAATATTCTGACCAATGAGGTACAGCAGCCAGAATAATTGGGTGAATCTAAATGATGATCAGACCACATTACACCTGTTGCTGTATAATATATCACAATATCAAGCATGAATTTCATCCCAGTTGTTATATTCGTAACTGCGAGCCTATGCCATGATGGTAGATCAACTGTCATAACAATCCCTAGTGGGAAATGGGCCATCTGTGAGATTCTGATCCAGAGTGATTAGTCTACTCTCCACAAACCCAATTTGGCTAATGCATTCATTAATACTGTCTTTATATCGCTCAATTATGAAATTAATTCCCAATTTCAACAACATTGTCGTAGAATAATTGGGAAGAAGAGCATTGATATGATTCAACGAGTGTCTGGTGTACTCCTCACATACTGTATACAGTACATATTTAGCGAGTCTATTTTTTGAAAATCAGGACTTCACAACGATTTTTGTGAGTGGTTAAATTTGCGAACGTGGCGTACTAATACTAGTAGTACATTTACATGTGCGCGTGCATGTCATATTCATTTTTGGATCAAAGTTCATATTTTCGCGTCTTCTTCAATTCTCGAATAGCCCTGACTCACAAAATTCACAAAAATAACCCCCCGCGAAATATATGGTGTATACAGAACTCAGTTTGAATACCATAATGATTTTTTATTGTGCATCATATCAATACATATACACTGTATCTCCCACACCCCCCCCCCCCCCCATGCCCTGTGGGTCTACCACATGATTGGAAAATCATTGTCAAAACAAACCCCTTTAGGAAAAGACCATCTGTATGATTCAGCGAGTGTCTAGTCCTGCTCTCACAGACCTTATTCGTATCACGAACTGCTGTGGAGTCTGCAGTGGTATTCATGTAAAGTCAGTTGCGTTGGGAAGAGTTGCATCGGCCACGCAAAATAGCGAAATATAGTTAAATGGTTTGTGATACATGTGTTTTCAAATGCCACAAGAATGTGAGCGTCATGCTTCTATCGTTACTGTCAGATTACATACATTTATGTTTACTGGAACTATGGAACACTTTATGTGGTCAAAGTGATCTCTTTCTCTCCATGCATGCAAATTTTTCTGAAATCAATTTCTTCAATTATTAAGACTACAATCAATGCTGCTCTTTTGGTTTAGAGCCTTGTTATGAGCATCATTTTTTATATTAACTATATTTGTGTCATTATGTATTATATTCTATTGTATTATTTATACACAAAACCCCGAGGGAGAACAGGACCTACAGTACTCTGTATAAAAACTACTGAATGTGTTTAAAAAATAAAAACAATTTGGGAAAAGTTGATCTCGGTCTCGTACATACCTGGTTGAGTGGTCTTGGCTTTTGGTCGCCTTCCGTCCTGTTCCTGCCCGGCCGCAGGAGAAAGAGGGCTAGGGCGAGGACCAACCAGCCAATCATGAAGAGGAACATGGTATAGTCTCCCTCCTGCTGGGCCGGTAGACCTGGGACTGTAGCAAACAGGGTCAAAGGATGTCAAGAAGGTTCAAAGGGTGTCAACAAGGGTCAAAGGGTGTCAACAAGGGTGAAAGGGTGTCAAAAAGGGTCAAAGGGTGTCAAAAAGGGTGAAAGGGTTTCAAAACAGTTCAAGCATGTAAAAAAACAGTTCAAAGGGTGTCAAACAGGGTCGAAAGGTATCAAAACATTTCAAAAGGTTTCAAAAAGGAACAAAGGATGATAAAAAAGGTTAGACAGATGTCAAATCAATAAAAGTATATCAACAAGGTTCAAAGGGTGACAAAAGGGATCAAAGGATAATCAAAAAGGTTAGTTCAGAAAGTCAAAAAGTTTCAAAAGACATCAAAAAGGTTTGAAGGGTGTAAAAAAGGGTCACATGCTATCACCCAATAAAAATATAATTGGTAGGGGCTATTTTGAAGACTGATGTCACCAAAACAGGAACCTCGAAGCATGTTTCAAATTGTACCAATTAACATTGTAATCAGACTCGGTCAAAACATGTCTTAAAGACAAGGTACTGTACATGTACATGTAGTCTGTTTGCAAAAGTCATGAAACTCGACAGGAATCAGCAATATGTACATGTACCCTTTAGAAGGATAATGCAGTATGTATATATGTCTGTCTAGAGTAAAGGGATATTTTTTTAATCATTTGGAATTATGACCACCTTGCACCACCAAAATATGACAGCGTGTTGAATTAATTCCCTCCAAAATAACTTCAGCAAAAATCCTGCTCTGAATGTTCATTATTATATTTCTCAACTACATGTACTGTAAGCCTTTACATATTTGCCATATCACAGTGGAAACGGGACAGACGAGTGTATTTCAAACTCGTCTGTCCCGTTACCAACGTGCTATGGCAAATTTGTACCTTGTAAGGGCAAATTTTCTGAAGCGTACAAAACCTTATAAAGTGCAAATCAATATATTTCTTTGATATTTTATTATTATTGGCTGGTTTATTTAAGAAACAGAAAAAAATAACAATTGGAATTCAAGAGATTTATAATGCAAATTTTACAGGTTAATGTAACAGAAATGTACCCATTACTGTAGACAGGCCTATATGAAATCTCACTGTCAAAGCATCGCAAACATCTTAAAGGCAATTCCACAGGTTTGGTTTTAAAAGTCATGTAACATGAGTAGTCAAAGCTTCTTTATTTTATATTCTGTTATAGTTTTGCAGAAATTATGTAAAGAATTATTTAGGAAGCAAAGAGTCCACCTTTCCATGACACGCAATCATATCCTCAGCACAGAAACTTCTTTTTCAATCAAATAAAGAAGCTTTGGTTACTCATGTTACACGACTTTAACCAAACCTCTGGAATTGCCCTCAAGCAAATGTGAAAAACTATCTTTGTTTAAGTTTGAAATGCTGTCTGTTTGCAGCAGAAAGCGACATGGGGCTGGCACTGCATGTACTGCTCGCATCACCATGGGTATAGTGGAGCAGAGAACCACCATGTGTGCTGATTGCGGTCTCCGGCTACGGAACCGCTGAGGTTTTGGATGACCCGTCCAAAACCTACTCAAAATCTAGCATTCGATATAATTCCTCTTTAAGTCAGTTTGCAGTTCTTATACAGTAGACATGTATTTTCTTCCATTTTCTGTTGTGTTTACTAAATGTTATTTGGTTTTACTTGCAAAAGGGCTATCCTGTCTTGAAACTTTTACAGTATCAAGAAATGCTTCTCCATACACATAGTTGGTGTGCATGTCCAAATGCTATAAAACTGTGGCAGTGGTACGTAAAGAGCTATATATACATGTAATTCAATTCACTTCACTTTGAACAGTTTTCTAATCATCAGCATCTACATGTAATCTACATGTTCATTGTACAAGTAGCTCCCCCATAACCCTCCATTATAGAGAAGCCCAAACATACGCATTTGTACAGTTAAAAGGGTGATTTACAAGCTGTGCAAAGCACACACCACAGCTCATAGAATTTGGCATAGGGAAAGGGAAAGAGAAGAAAGGGAAGGAGCTGCAGTTTTAAACCGTGGTATATTTTGTCTAGTTCAGCATGAAACATGATGTTTTTTAGGTTATTTCATGCTGAACTGGACAAAATATACTGGGGTTTAAAACTGCAGCTCCTTCCCTTTCCCTTTCCCTATGCCAATTCCTTTGAGCTGAAGTGTACATACTTGTACACCTGTTTCCCACTCATACACTCTGTACACACATTTTTGGTATTAAAGCAACAAAAAAAAAAAGAGAATGAAAAGAGTTCATCAGCTGCTCAGGCACTGATGGGATTGGTTCCATTCAACATGAATTAAGTTGCTTCTCTTCATTGCACGCTTGACCATGCTTCCCGCCTAATGAACCATTTGTGATTATGAGCCGATGCCTGATATCATCCATAGGCCACCACCATGATAAACAAATGTCCATTATTAGAAAAAACATAATTAAAGAATGTGAAAGAAAAAAAGAAGCTCAAACTTGGTATGATACATACTTCCCTTGTTCATGTAAACACAACAAAAAAGGTAAGCCCCCCCCCCCCCCCAAGCAAAATAGCATAAGATGATGTTTGAAGGTTTGCATGGTGGTATCATCAATCACGAGAGAGGTTTACGGTACACCATAGGGGTGTCTTCATTAGCCCAATGTGGGCGAAATAGCGAGCTTGTTCTGATCGGGTTAGCTAGCCAGATCACGAAATAGCTAGCTATTTGCGTCTTCATTAGCCAGATCAGGCGAAATAGCAAGCTATTTGGTTGAGAAAATTTCCCAAGAAATCTTGGGCTAGATGGAGCTAGCTTGAGCTAGCTCGGAGCGTCTTCATTAGCCCGAAAATATTCCGACCTCGGCATGCATCAGCGCGCACGAGGCATTGTTCGGTTTTTGTACGTGCGTGAATGCGAGCTCACAACCGAAGCCATGTGGTCATGGCCTATTCCCGTTGCACACTAAGCATGTGCAAACATCTGGATAATTTATGCATCCCGAGTTTCGAGCTTACGTATCCCGAGTTTCGAGCTAATGAAGACGCGAGTGCAACTTCAGGCTAGTTCCCCGGATCAGCAAAATAGCTCGCTATTTCGTCTGATAGGGCTAATGAAGACTCACCTCATGTGTAAAGTCCTGGAAGGACTGAGATGAGAAAACGTGGAGAGAATTGAAGGTGAAATGGAAAGGCGAGAAAGTGAAAATTTGAAAATAGAATATTCTTTTGAAATGAGTGTAGTCCTAAAAAGGACTGTAAACCAGAAAGAGCTGATAAGTAGAGAGGTAGACTCTACAGGCGGATTCTACCTCTCTACTCATCAGCTCTTCACGCTTTGGATATTCTGACATAGATGTAACTTGACCTGTTAAATGTAAACATAAGAAGTCATGGTTAAGTGAAAACACTTTAAAAATCACACAAGAAATGCAAAAATGTATTGTCAAAACAGCATGAACAATAACCCTTGCGACTTTTGAAAAGTGACATTTTTCCCTTTAAAATCTCCCCACTCATGCATGACTTAATGGATTAATGTGATTTTTCACACAGAAGATAGTCAATAAGTTAAGGAACAATCCTGCCAAATTATTTTGCCCAAAACCTCTTCGATAAAGTTATGCTATTTTCCTTAGGTGGGGACTTACTTTCTTGCTGTGTTTAGATTCTTTCTTTCTTTTTCTGTCCAAAATAATGAGAAAACTTAAAAAATATGCAACATTGGAAGACAATACTACATGTATACATTGTGATGTTGTGGACAAAAAGGGTTAAAATCAATAGTTTTGAAACACATTTCTTCTCTTAGATACAACCCCTTCGCAAAATTATGGAATGTAACATAACACCAGTGAAAAAAATAATACCTGGGGGCCCGGGGCATTTCATCTAAAATTAGTGATTTCCTTACGGATACCAATTTTAAACAAGCGCTGTGAAATTTTTATTTTTTTTAAAGGGTTTAATGCACAGCAGACTTGGAGTATTCAATTCATGATGTCAGACTTACAAAGAAGTTCCCTAAAATAATTTTACCCCCCCCCCCCCCTCCACACATACACACATACAAACACACACACACACACACACACACACACACACACACACATAACCATCACCACCCTGTACATGTACATATGTACTACTTGGTAGCAACACTCAATATTTGTTCTATCACATTTGTCAAACAGAACCCAAAACCTGGAAAAAATAACACGGCAACAGCCTAACTGGTGAGACTAACAGAGAAAAGAACATCTGGACAGACAGACTTACATTCCATGTCGCACTGTGAGTCACTACAGGAATTCTGCTCCCGGAGCTAAACAATGGGAAAACAAAAAAGCAGAAAAAGTGGAATAATCAATGCCCAATTCAACAAAATATTGCATACATATGAATTTGTATTCTTTCTGTGATGGGGAATGATTATATTCTATGACCCTCTTGTTAAAATATAATACATCTGAACAAGTTAATCCTTTTCCTCTTGTCAGTCACTAACATGTGCTAGAAAACAACTCCATCATAACTTTTCTATTCTGCTGTACAGTAGAAAATGGAAATTTGTAAGTAAGCTTTATAAGAGATTTAGTGTATATTTTCTTTATTATCAATAACGCTGCAAGTACATGTACATAGATTGTACATGTACATTGTACAGTGTATACGGTAATGCAACATATTCAAAGTCTGATCTTGGAATTTGGAAGTATGATGATATGTTGCTGTTTTCTGACCTTTAAAAAAAAAATACCATCCCTCTGCAAGAACATACAAGTGCACTTTATTCCTACTTAATAAGTCAGTCAGCAAAAATAAAACACAACAAGAATATAACTGCCATTCTACTTCAAAATAGCCTAGAGGCTAATAATATTGTACAGTTTTATACACATTCTACAGGAATGCAGAATGGGCAAAAATACCATTGTACAGTACAGTTGACAGCTGTCCCTATGTAAACAAATCTGCACAAATCAAATATCAAGTACTTCAACCTGTAAACTTGTGTACATTTTACCCATGATGTGCATGTACATATTTTCATGTCCAGCTACATGTATTTCACTGAAAAGTACATGTACGGTATACAGTAGATTTGTATCGCATAATTTTCAATGCGCATATTGCTTCATGTACATGTACTTTAATCATGTATAGTTTGTACAAATTGTATATGTACGAGCTGTTGTTTCACTTTTCATTACTTATAAACTGTGTTCATAGATTGTATGCCAAGTTGTATTGTGTGAATTTCAAGTACTTTATACTGTCCTGTCAGAATAAAATTTGGCACAATCATCAGTGCAAAAATCAGTGAACAGTGCTTTTGATAAGAGTACCATCAACAAGATAAACTTAAAATCCAATACCGGTATCTGGAGTATCAAAATTTTATACACTGAAATTTATGATGCCTTTTGTACACAATAACAATAGTGTTTACTGTGCGTTGTTGCATGCACGATTGCTTTGATCTCTCAAATGACGTGGAGTTTCCTTCACAAATGTCCATGTTCATACTGTGCAAGGTCACATGAATTTGCTGGAACCCTCTCATTACCATGGGCTCATTCTCTATGTTATTTATAAATAAATGGTCTCTTCATGCCCTGGTTCCAAGAGGGTTAACAATTTGGAAAAAAAATATGGATCCGCGTGTAGCCATGTTCTACCAAAACTGCAAGAAATGCAACAATGGTACATAAAAAAATCAACATAAAAATTAAGTGGATATCAACCTTATGTTATGTGCTGGTTGTTGCTTCAATGGGAACTGTGACAGTGTGTAATCATTTTGAAAAAAGACATGATACACTGTACATGGCAATCAAAGGATTTAACAGTAGATTATGCTTTGATAATCAATGATAAATAATGGCACAATAAAAAATCAATATCAAAATTAAGTGGACATTAACCATGTGGGCCACATGAACTACATGTATGTAAGTACTGCTCTATGGCAACTGTGTGTAATACTTTTGAAAAAGGACAAATATCGGTAAACTATAGATGGCACTCAATGTGTTACGATTAGATTATATGCTTTGAACATACAGTATCTCATCAGATCAAGGAGGTACAAGGCGAGCTGGAGATACAGCTCGCAGAAATTCTTTCTACCAGCTTCGAAGCCGCCTCATACTAGCAGCTGTTCTCAACAATATGATGCATTTGCGATTGCGTCACGTTCACTTGGATTTTATAATAGGTCATATGCATTCCTACGCATGTATGCATACATTTCAGCTTTCGCTGCTGAACTTTAAATTTTGTCACTAAGTGCTTGTTATGTAGTTAATAAGGACAAGCGAAAACAAAATTTGATAATTTTTGAGATGGAAATACTAGCTTGGGCGTGGCTGGGCACGTTTTTCATGTTACTTGGCTGAAAGGAAAATATATCTGAAAGTAACGTTTCATGCAATTTTTTAATGGAATATGATGCGGAACATTGTGAAATTTAGAGTTTTATACTGCAAGTTGATAACACGTCTAGAGCCTACATGTATTTGCCATATTGTAACAATATTCCTCAACTGAATCTTGCACTGTAGGTATTACTGTACATATCACAACTGCGAAAGCATATGACGTGAGGATATTTCCCCAGATTCTTCTGCGCATCCGATTTTGTTCAGACGTCAAATCCAGGCAAAAATCGGCGGCTTTCAACATGGGAGATCAAAGAGGAAATATCTTTGTAAAGCGTTCTTTTGTGACTAGAAGAAGAGTAAAATGAATCTGCATTAATTAAACGGCAACTAGATATCCATGTACTTAAACATCCTTGGTCAGATCTACTCTTCCTCTGTGAGTGTACATGTACATTGTATGAATATTATCCTCATCTGCGTGCTAATGAACAGTCCACCAATAGCAGCTCGCCACATACCGCACATGAAATTTGCACTGTATAGTTTTGGTTTACTACCTAATGTGCATTGTCCTCCTAAGTGTTGGCAATATGCCAGGTCGTATTCCACTTTCTAGGGATGATGATGATGATGATTGCAGAAAGCCCAAAATGATAAATTTTGTTACCTGTATACAATGCAGATACACCTGTTAAAGTGCATGAACACATTTCCACACACGATCCCAATTCTATGGATCGCTTTTTAATAGACATACAAAAAATGTACTGTACACGTAGATCATGAGCCTTCATTTGTTTTACCTGTATCTCCTACATGTACCATTGGAATGCATTCTTTATAATGAATCCTGTAACTTTGTTATAATTCCCTCCTTTTTTCAAGTGCAATATATGTGATATTACAAAGTATTCCTGATAAATATTTTCTGTATCACAATTAACACACATATTATGCATGTATGTATTTTAAATCAAGGCATTTCTGCTAGATTTTAGTGAAAGGGCTTTCTGCAGTAATTTCAATTTACAAAGATATTTTAGGCATACACCCAGCAATAAGGATAGCGTGCTCCATCCTGTACAGGATGAAGCATGCTATCCTTATTACTAGGTGTATGCCTAAAATTTCTTTGTAAACAAGGCATTTCTGTTTCTTACAACTAAAACTGCTTTAACACTGTAATGTAATTACCATGGCAATCACACATCCACATATTTTTACTGTACAGTATCAGAGTATACTCCACTTTACCCTGGAAATATATTGCTCTCTAAAGAAGCAAAAAATTAAGCAGAAAAAATTTACATGAGTACGGTATTACCAGTTTTACCATGTCGCAATACTTTCATTTTCTACAAAAGTTTGGATATTAAAAAGCTTTCGAAAAGGGTGGGGGAGGGGGGGGGGGGCATTTGATACACACTGTGAGTAAATATGCTGAAACAATATTTTTTAACACTGACAAATATGTACACTGTAGTCTCTTTCCCTATTTTCAAATATCGTGAATGAAAAAACTTTGAATTATTTTCTTCGTGAGCAGTGCTAGGCTTATCATTTCACTGTTTTTGCTCTCTTTGTACCATGCAGTCCATAGCTATACACCACACAGCCAGGCTAGTTATCAGACAAATAGTGACATTTTAACACTTTTAACGCAAAACATATTTTCGGAGTGACTACCCTGGTTTTCATGACATTTACATGTAGTTTAATCAAAGTGCAACAACTTACCATATTTATCAACCTCCTCATGGCATTTTCATGAGACCATATACACTCACACGGATCATATCCACCTTCTGCCATCTTGACCTACTTCTGAAAGGCAAAAAGAGAGGGGAAAACAGGTTTTTACAAATAGCAATATATATTCTACCCTTTTAATGAAAGTGCATTCCATGTACAAATTGTGCTTGTCATTTAAAGGGATCTAGTTCACCTTGAAATTAAGTTGGTGTTGATAAAACCAGAATCAAGAGAGAAACGTATGAGTGAAGGTTCGACAAAAGTCTGTCAAAGGATACATACATGAAAGTTACCATTGTTTAAAGCATTGATATTGATTGAATACACTTGATGTGAGTGTCTTTAACTAGGCCACTGCCCACCTAAAGGGGTATTCCACCCCCCCCCCCCAAACAAACAAACAAAAACAAAAAAACATGTGACTATTTCTAAGCAGAAAAATGTCAGAAGTAGAGCAGAACAAGTTTGAAGAAAATTGAACAAAAAAAAAAAGCTATGCTTTAATGATACAAAGATGGAAATTCTTGAACTTGGCAACTCTCTCTCTCTCTTGTGTGAAGCTGTAATGTCACAAGCGCACTTTCCTGCTTTTAGTTTTCATGTTTTGGTAATCTTAACTCTTTGTATGCTTTGTGCACATTTTTTTTTCTCCGACGAGAAAGTGCTTCATGCGAATAATCTCTCACACGACAGCGTGCCGCATGCAAATTTATTCACATAATGCACTCAGGTGCAACTGTACATGTACATGTATCTAACACGGTGCAGTGATTTTTAGGCATGAGACAAAATTGTACACGTTGTTACTCTACTGACACGGAGTGATTATCGCTATGATTTATATTCTAAATTTCCAAGACATTCATTATTTTGAGGGACAGTTGGTCAAGAAAAAGATGCCTCCTCAGAAGAAGCCTTGTTTCCTCTCTGCAGAATATGTACGGAATATGGTACAGCCAGGACCTGTCAGTAGGGCAGATTCGGACTCTCTAGATGGCTCTGACAGTGAGAGTGATACTATATTTACCCAACACAAAGATAAAAACAATATTTTTTAAAGACTTGTTTCAACATAATCCGTACAGGAGGTTGAGAGTAATGCTTCATCATGTGTGGCTTCATTGATTTTGAGAGGTTCAAAGTAATGTTTACGACCCAACCACCATATTCTTGTACATGGTGGCTTTATTGGTTGAAAAAAAGACAGGGATCCCTTCTATGAAAGTGAATTCCGTGTCCTGTTTATTTTGCTACATGCTTTGTCAAGTTTTCAATTGGCCCGTTCCGTAATTGACTAGGGTTTGAAAGTGGTTTGGGGGCAACACTTCCTGTTCTTTCATGAAGAAATTTCCTTTTTCACTGGCTCTACATTAGGTTTTTCAAATTCAACTGATAATAGGCCTGCAGATACCAAATGAAGAGCCTATGGCAGGTGTATTCATGCATATCTGTAACACATTTCAATGTTACATTATCTATTCATGTAGATTGGGTGGCAACCATGGACCTCTTTAGAAATTCACTCGAGCCCTAAGGAGCTCACTAGGCATGCATGGCGACACATCCTGCTCTTCTGTAAAGCAAGGAACCTCTCATGAGCTACATGGGCCTCTTTCAAACTAAAATGAACTTGGTACCATAAGTGAGCTTTTACATCCCCTGCTACACATGTATGACCTTCATACATGTAGTGTTATTGACAGTGTATAAACAAGATCGTTTATATATAAGGCATGTAAAAACATGTTAATTTTCATTGTTCCTGTTCTGATCTCCCTGTTTTCATCCTTTTGTAGTGAAAGTAATGTCTTTGGACTACATGTAGGCCGTGATAGAGGGAAGAGTACATTGCTTTTTTATATTTATGCATGGAATACTTAATCACTCCAATTTTCCTCAGTGTTTTTGCTCTGCTTCACAGAATTGTCTGCCTCTATCTATCAAAACCAACTAATCTCTCCTTGAATTAATGTATAAAAATATGTGCACTTTTCATTCTATGGATTTTTAAAAATAATTCAGTGAAATCTCACCTCAGAAAAAGCTTGGTACAAGCATCGCACATTTACATACAGATCAAAGACTGGCCCATCGCAATAATGTGCAATAACTGAAAAAAATATATAGACCTCGGCTAAACAAAATTTCATCAGTATTGCGCCTTGATTTGATATCTTCTTTTAAGCTGCATCTGTTTAGCGGATAATATTCTATAAAATACAGGAGAGTAACAACTTTGATCGCAAGGGGAAAAAAATAACATTGACATTGTCAAATATTACCATATTTTGCCATTGATAAATGTATTTTGTTCTTTTGCGCCATAAATTGTTTATACAGCTGTACACAAACCTAGGACTAGGAGTAGGACTATGTCTACAAAATAAGTTGTGAAATGTAAATGAGCAGAATATGTGGGGACTGGTTTCAAGGGTTTGTGAACCACTGACATGCCTTATGCATTAACTTGCACATTACATGTAGACAATTACGGGGGGGGGGGGGGGGGGGGGGGGGGGGGGGGGGGGTTATTTCAAAAACAAACTTAAGAAAAAATTTATTGTATCTTTTGGTATTCCGAATTTAGCTAACTTACAATAAAAGCTAACTTACAATAAAAGATAAAATTTTTATTCAAATGAGCTAGAAATAAAAATTTTATGTAAATGAGCCTCCGAGATAAAAATTTTTATGCAAATGAGCTAAATCGGTATTCTGAAACACACTTAGGAAAAAAAGTTAGAATGAAAGATAAAACTGCTCCCAAGCAATTTTATCTCCAGACGTACGCGCCTAGGCCCACAGCATTACGTGCAAAAATAATTCACGCATTCAACTTTTTGCACATGGGCGCATCAAATGCAATAAGGCGCGCTGATAGACATTGATGCGCAATGTCCCTTTCAGTTTCATGACATCACACCATCAGCTTGATGGTGTTAATGTATGCACAAGACATGAAAGGGCGTTTATTGCTGGCTGCCTCTGGGATTGGAGCGCAGGGCATGCGCTCATTAATATTGGTTAAATTCTTCCTAAAATACTTTTTGGAAAACCAAAGATAAAATATTTGAAGGACATTGTATCTTAGGGGAGATAAAATTTTTATCTCTGTGGATTTTCGGAATACTGCCACAGATGGTTTCCTTTCTCCATAAAATCCCAGTTGGGTTATTCTCAAAACCAGGCAGCTTTGCCTTTGGCTAATTCCATGTATAGACATAGTCCATTTCACATGCAATCAGCATCAATTTAGTTTGGAGTAGACCCATGTCTAGGCATACCTGTTACATGTGCAATATACACTACAGCTCAAAGGAATTGGCATACAGTAGGTAAAGGGAAAGGGAAGGAGCCGCAGTATTAAACTGCGGCATATTTTGTCCAGTTCAGCATGAAACATGATGCTTTAGCCTAAATAGCAGTCATGTTTCATGCTGAACTGGACAAAATATACCCCGATTTAATGCTGTGGCTCCTTCCCTTTCTTCCCTTTCCCTATGCCAATTCCTTTGAGCTGCAGTGTACTTGCTGTCTATATACAATGTACACATGTTCAGGTCCATAGGGAATTGTGGATATTGTGTACACTGTACATGTAACTCGTCTTTATTAAAGTGTGATAGCTGCTCATAATTTGTAGAAGCTCTCATGTCTTATTTTGTAGCAGACAAAATATAAAAACATTGTACCTAGCCCTAGGTTATAATGAATATGTGCGTCATTGAGTATAAATAAATAAAACTGCCCATTTGATGAGATTTTGTCATTTATTTGTAAATCATAAATCGTAAAAACATTTAAGCACACATATATCGCGAGGGGTTATTGTGTGCACGGCCTTGATGTAAACAAACATACTCTCGGCACTTTTTTCGCTGAGCCAACAATCGTTCACCCCATTACGCGTCAAATGAATGCTAGGGGGAGCTATGAAACTTTTCATGATTTTTGCTGTAGGAAAGTAGAAAGCCGACGAGTCGTGAAACCCGATTAGCAAAACTACTTAGAATTGTGAGTAAAAGATTATGTCTTTTATTTTAATTTGCGAATCATATTTAGATTAGTTTAGTGAAGACGAACTGCAAGTGATTTAATTTTATTTAGCCAAATTTTATTATAGTTATGGTTATTTCAATTTTTAGGCCGTTCTGCCTTACTTCATACACACGTTGTATGGAGTTTGTAGCTGGTGTGTCTAGACAGGAATAATCATCTCATTTGGGACATTCTTTAAATTTAATTGAAATTGCATTTTTCATTAAATTTGGACATACCCCCGGCCCGAGTAGGGACGTTCACAGGAGCCAGATACAATCTCGCGGATCCAACGGCCTACAGTCTTGTACAGAGACAGATATTTTGGTCTATTAAACCCGTGCTGTGCATACATTTTAACATAAGTTGTGCTTGAAGAGGTTTACCACAATCATTCATAAGCTCAAAGACTACCACTCCGCCAGCCGCCGCTGTGTTACCCTAGCCTAGCTTGTACACCCGCAATGTTTGGGTATACCCAATGTTTGTCAACAGAGTTCACGCCCGATCGAGCCATCTACCGGAATCCGAGTGTCTCTCACCGCGCGCCGGTATGGCCCAAACGTACAGTGTACACACACTTAAGACGGAGAATGCCACCAGCGCATAATGACAATGTTACAGATTTTACTGGTAACTTCAAACGAAATGGATCTATTATAAAACTTACCACAACTTGCTAATGGACTACAGCAAATTCAACTTCATTGAGCAGCTAAAGATAAACCGAAAGCAAGATGTTTAAGCGGCGCAAATACGGGGTTCAGAAGCATATCTCCATTATTTATCAGCTGTAGATCGGATGATAAACTAGCACTACATAATAATAGAGCTAGAGCAACGTAGACTAAAAATTATTTGCCAGTAGCTGGCGTTGTTTCAAGATTGACCATGACACTCGAGTCGGCAGCCTAATGAAAATGTAAGTCAAAAGAAGAATAATTTCAAAAGTAAGATATACACTGTATTAGAAAAATACAGTGCTTTAATTAACCCATAACGTGCCACTAGTGGATTCAATTCACACTCAAGACACACAAGTCCCATAGAATAACCTTTAATCTGGCACACAGAGGGTTAATTTGTCACTTGCAAATGCGTTTTTCTTTACTAGTAAACCTCTTAATCCCCTCCTATGAAGAATAATTATTTACCATGCTTGTAATATTCTGGGGCTAAGTTTTTTTAGTACACAGCTTCAAAATAGTGAATTTATATAGGTCCCTTTTTTCCTTGTTGTATATCCTCTTGGAATATTTTCCTAGATTCTCTCTCTCTCTCTCTCTCTCTCTCTCGACCAATCTTTCCCTCTATTTCAAGCCAAATAAATATTGAGCTCGTTAATTATTATAATTTCTAATTGGATATGCCGTTACGATGTATAAACCCCATCGTACGTGAAATATTCATGCATCCAAAATGGACTGAAAATTGAATTAAAATATCTCGAGAAAACCTGTGATCATACTCTCATTGAATCATTTACAACCCCTACCTCTGTATTTTTATCTTGTACACTTCTTTTTTTAATTTTCCCTATTTCCATTTCCTTTTATTTTTCTTGTTTCTCCCATTTTTCATAAATCTTTCTTTTTCTCTTGTATCCTTCTCTTTTCTTCTTATTCTTGTCTTTCTTGCCTTTTTTTCTTGTCCTTCTCGTTTCTCCTTTATTTCCTGCATCCTTCTAACATCTCAATTTTCCTGTATCCCTCCATTCTCCCCTGTTTTCTTGCATCCTTCTCTTTTCTCTTCCTTTTTCTTCTCCTTTGTTCTCTCCATATCCACCCCTTTCCACCATGCTTTTATGAGCTAGTACATGCCAGAGTGGTATAATGTTCAATGATTTTATATTGTGTGAGTGCGCATGTGCGTGTATTGGAAGAGGGAGGGGGGATGGTACATGTATTAAATAGTCTATACGCGTACCACATATTGCCAAAGTGACACAGACAAGAGATGAAAATAAATTGTGGAAGAAAAAGAAAAAGCAGAAAAAACAGAAAAAATAGAGAAGAGACAGAACTAGAAAAAGGACAGAGTGAGAAAGAAGAAAAAGTGAACAAAAGTAAACTATTTAAAGGGAAACAAGAAACATTAAATATACATGTACTGCCTTTTATAAATGGGTATGTCTACAGTAAAGGGATATTTTTGGCACAACTGAATCATTTGAAATTATGACCATCTTGCACCACCAAAATATGACAGAGTGTTGAATTTCCTCCAAAATATCTTCAGCTAAAATCCTGCTCTGCATGTTAATTTATTATAGATTTCTAAACTAAGCCTGTACAAATTTGCCATAGCACGTTGGTAACGGGACAGATGAGTGTTACAAACTTGTCTGTCCCGTTACGAACGTGCTACGGCAAATTTGTACAGGGCAGATTTTATGAAGCTTACAAAACCTTGTAAAGTGCAAATCAATACATTTCTTTGATATTTTATTATTAGTGGCTGGTTTATTTAAGAGACAAAAAAGAATAATTGAAATTTAAGAGATTTATGCAAATGTTACATTAAATGTAACAGAAATGTATCCCATTATTGTAGACAGGCACAAATACACTTTTGTATTAATTCATCTCACTCACCCTTATGAGATTGATATCAAATAAAACAATGGTTAGTTAACCATGTGCACAAACACAATGTTGTATTAAAACAGCTACACATGTATTTGGTGTTACCTCTGCAAAGGACAAATACATGTATGTGGACGTAAAATGTACATTTTGATAGCACACTGAACAGTGTTTGAACAGGATTTTTGAAACTCACTCGTGGCCTGAGAATTTGAACACTTATTTAGAGTCATTTTTGCCAAGAGTTCTTACAGTTCTTTAAAATTACTTGCCCACTGAGCCAAACCACCAAATTAGAAACAAATAAATTCATTACAATGGAAAATTCATAGCAATTTTTGTATTTAAAGTTGAAGTCCCTGTTCCCAAATGTTTCTGCATGTGCTTTATCTAAATCAATCAGAAGAATGTAACTCATGTTTACAAACCTGACTGTCATTTGGACATATTGGATATATAACAGCATTCAGTGTTATCACACTGTCACATTATTGGGCAGGGCTGCTAACAAATGGAACACTTCTTTTTGTAGGTTTTAACTGAACCCCCCCCCCAAAAAAAACAAAAACAAAAAAAAAAAACACGTGTACAATGTAGCTTTGTCAAGTAGTTATACCAGGGAAGTGTTATAGGAAGGAGTAGAAACTCAAGCATAATACATTCAAACATCTGTATGGGTTCTAAAGCGTGCTCATGAATGTCAAAATAATTCTATAATCATGACAATGCTTTGATGTTCCATGTGCCGAGCCGACATTTAGCTGATGTCAACTTGAAAAGAAATTTCTTTAATTTCCCATTTGTCTGTAGACGTTTTGTTTTTGACAAATTCGTTTGCAAACTATAAGGAAGTTAACGGCAGATAGTGACAGATCCTAATACTCTGCTTTTGTTTCGAAAAGTATTGAGGAATCATTAAAAATTGGACATATAAGCTATTTGTATTAATTACAAAATTGACCAATTTCTTCACTTTCCGACAACTTGTGCATTTGGGAGATTCAACCACCCTCAAAATGATGTATTAAGCTGTGTGTTATCATTAACGGCGTTTGTGTGTGTTTGCGTGAAGCAGAGATATTTTACTTGAAAAACTTGTTTATTTGTGTTTGCTGATACCTGTTGTGCTCATGGAAGTATTAATGTCATTAACAGAACGGGACAAGTGAAATGAGAATGTACATTTCTTTTGTTCTCTCTGAGAAACCGTTGCCACACAATCATGTTCATAATTGTTCAAACACCTGAACAGCACTTGTTGAGAACACCATAACTTTTCAGCGGCTTGGCACATGGGTTCAAAGAAAGACATTGAGCTAAAACATCACCTGATGGTCACCGTCACAACTCACTCCAGCTGTGACTGTTACCCTTTGTTCTTCTTTCATTCTTAGACAAATATATTTAATTCAAGACCAACTTCAAGCAGCACCCAGCAATGACACAAATTTGAACATAAATGGTTGTCTGTCCTCTACATGTGCACTCATTCCACTGCCCTTTGAACAAATGTCTCGAGACAGCACTGAAGAATGCCATAGATGTCTGCTTTTGAATAAAGCATGAATTCATCAGTCAAGTCCAAATTTTCATAAAAAAGTCCCTTCATAGGCATATCCCATCATCATCTCTTCTCTGTCTCCTCTTTAGCCAGGGCTTGCTGCAGGAGGTTGCTCAATCCACCCAATTCTGGCTTCTGGTCTTCAGGACTCTGAAATAAAACATACAATCCAAACACATATTATTCATGAAATGCCAAATTAAACAAATAAATAAATGAACTAAAATAGACATGGATTTCACTAATTTGTCTGCTTGAAATTATTTGACATGGAGAGATTCTGCTATACAGAACTGAACATTTGTAATGATTCTGTCAGCAGGCATGATATTTGCTACTAAAAAAAACATGTACAGGGAAACCCCGTTATAAC
Organism: Arbacia lixula; assembly: GCA_963669155.1. Classification (NCBI taxonomy): domain Eukaryota; kingdom Metazoa; phylum Echinodermata; class Echinoidea; order Arbacioida; family Arbaciidae; genus Arbacia; species Arbacia lixula. The sequence goes on along the minus strand of OZ022583.1, from coordinate 22,290,515 downwards.
GAGCACGGGTATTGCGAGAACCCTGCTATTACGAGGACATTTCTTGGGTCCCGATTTTTCTTCCATAGACCTCCGTGTATTCTGTTTTCATATAACAAGATCGGCTATAGCGAAATTTCTGCTATAGCAAGGCAAATTCCCAGCCCAAGAATAAAGAAAAAGAAAGGAAATTGACTCCGTTATTACGAGCACTCGCTTCAGCCACGCCGCCCTGCGAGGGAAACAAAACAACAGCACAAGCAATTTTCTTCACGCCGTTAAACGCTGTTCACACACACCGTGCAAGAATCCACACACACACAACCACACATGCATAAGTCCACATTACATGCAGGGATGTGTTATGGAAGGATAGGAAGCAACTTTCTTTCTTTGAACCCATGTGCCAAGCCGCTGAAAAGTTATGGTGTTCTCAACAGGTGCTGTTCAGGTGTTTGAACAATTATGAACATGATTGTGTGGCAACGGTTTCTCAGAGAGAACAAAAGAAATGTACAGTCTCATTTTGCTTGTCCCGTTCTGTGAATGACATTAATACTTCCATGAGCACAACAGGTATCAGCAAACACAAATAAACAAGTTTTTCAAGTAATATATCTCTGCTTCATGCAAACACACACAAAGGCCGTTAATGATAACACACAGCTTAATATATCATTTTGAGGGTGGGTGAATCTCTCAAATGCACAAGTTGTCGGAAAGTGAAGAAATTGGTCAATTTTGTAATTAATACAAATAGCTTACATGTCCAATTTTTAATGATTCCTCAATACTTTTCGAAACAAAAGCAGAGTATAAGAATCTGTCATTATCTGCCGTTAACTTCCTTATACAGGGAAACCCCGTTATAACGAGGGGATCGGGACCCACACTTTTTCCTCGCTATAGCCGATTGCTCGCTATACCAGTACGTGATCAATATATACAGAAAAAAATGCATATATAGGACTACACAAATAATAACATATTTACCGTTAGTACTGTAATCTTTTAATGGCTTTGCAAGCATTCTAAATTGAATTCACTAGCTAACAATTCACTAAAATATCTTACAGCACTGTTGGAAACGTAAAAAAATGATATTTCCGTTTACCGACAAATGAAGCAGCGGGGAGGCTCATTTACCCGGCCGTGCCTGCTGGCATGACCGCGTGTATGCAATGAATGATCATTGAACGCAATCTCCAGGCACGGCCGGTCGTACACGCGCGGTGTCGCATGTGTGTAGAGGCGCCATGTGCGTGCGTGACTTCACGGGGGCATGCAGTACCCAGAGCTAGCTGTATAGAGATACGGCTCTGGCAGAGACAGTACCGCACGCACGTAATGTGGACATGTATGCATGTGTGGCTGTGTGTGTGTGTGGATTCTTGCACGGTGTGTGTGATCAGTGTTTAACGGCGCAAAGAAAATTGCTTGACTATGTGCTGTTGTTGCATTTCCCTCGCTGCGCGGCGTGGCTGTAAAGGAGTGCTCGTAATAACGGGGTTGATTTCTTTTCTTTTTCCTTATTCTTGGGCTGGGAATTTGCCTCATTATAGCAGAAATTTCGCTATAGCCGATCTCGTTATATGATAACAGAATACACAGAGGTCTATGGAAGAAAAATCGGGCCCCAAGAAATGTCCTCGTAATAACAGGGTTCTCGCTATACCCGTGCTCGTTATAACGGGGTTTCCCTGTACTTTGCAAATGAATTTGTCAAAAACAAAACGTCTACAGACAAATGGGAAATTAAAGAAATTTCTTTTCAAGTTGACATCAGCTAAATGTCGGCTCGGCACATGGAACATCAAAGCATTGTCATGATTATGGAATTCTTTTGACATTCATGAGCACGCTTTAGAACCCATACATATGTTTGAATGTATTATGCTCGAGTTTCTACTGCTTCCTATGACACTTCCCTGTTACATGCGAGTGGTAATGCCAGAGCCGTATCTCTATACATCTCGAGGTACAATGTACTGCATGCCCCCGCGCACAACGATCGACACAGTCACGCACACACATGGCAAGAGCCTCTAAACACATGTGACACAGCGCGTGTACGACCGCGACCGGCTGGCCGCGCATGCATGAAGATTGCGTTCATTGATCATTCATTGCTTACACGCGGTCATGACAGCAGGCGCGGCCAGGTAACTGGGCCTCCCCGCTGCTTCATTTGTCGGTAAACGGAGGCGTTGGAAGTGTTGTTTATTTACATTTTCAAATGTGCGGTTAGATATATGAATTTTTAGCTAATGAATTCAGTTTAGAATGCTTGCAAAGCCACTGAAATACTGCAGTCCTAACGGGTAAATATGTTATTGTTTGTGTAGTCCTATAGATGCATTTGTTTCTGTATGTTTTGACCACGTACTGGTATAGCGAGCAATCGGCTATAGCGAGGAAAAAGTGTGGGTCCTGTCCCCCTCGTTTTAACGGGGTTTCCCTGTACTACAATACGGTCTGGTCAACACCCTCACTGTGAGAGAGCAGCGGTGGATGGATGTGGGTGGGGAGCTTTTCCATTTTCAACTAGTGCCCACTTTTTCATAATTTTTGTAGCATGACATTACAGACACAGACATAACCATCAACAAGCTATCAGCCAAAAGAAAAAAAACATCAGAATTTTTATTTGAGTGGCAAGAACATCATGCTGGTCTCATGAACAATAAAAAGAAGAAACAGTGTCCAATTTTTCTGTTGTACCCACTTTGCACTCACATCTTCAGCAGAAATCACTGCTACTATAACAACTACCAGTTTAATTTTACATCTACTACTGCCAACTTTATGAGAACAGATAGTAGGAAGAGAAGGGGGGAGAAAAAGTATTTAAAGTAGGAAGGTGGTATGGGGAGGAGAGGAAGGGGAAGAAGGAGGAAAAGCAGGACAGAATAAGGGGAAGGATGAGGATGGAGAAAGGAGAAAGAAGAAGAGAGAGAGAGAAAAAAAAGCAGAAAGAAAGAGGAAGAAGTGAATGGATGAACAGATGAGAAATATGTGGAGGAAAGGGTGAAGATGTTCAATGCGAATAAAAGAAGGACTGATGGAGTGTGATTTGAAAAGGTACTTTTGCTGTCTTGTTCTGCCGTTGCCTGGGAACCCCTCTTCTCCTAAGGTTGATGCCTTCCAGAGCAAGAGCCTCTTCTGTAGCTACCATCAGCTCTTCCTCATTGGGACTTTCTAACTTTGATTCCAGCTCCTGATACTTCACAATATATCTGTTACAAGAGATCAATGAATTCAAAAGGGAAAAGGAAATGTGTCCTTAGTACAGCTGTTACTGAAATACAGTTTACATATTGATACTGATGATGTAGGTTCATCTTTAGACAAGAGATACCGGAAAAGAATGAGGAGGAATTATCAACATCTTTTTGCTGTATTGCATGATTTTTTTTATTTTTTTTTTATTGAATCTTTTAATTTTATTGATTGTTTGATTGATTTTTTTTTTATTCAATTATTTATTCCTTATTATTTTTTTCTATTTTTTTTTATTCCATTTTATTTATTTTTTAATTTTTCATTATTATTATTATTATTTTTTATTGGGGGGGGGATATTTCAAAACTATAAGTAACATATTGTTTTATAAGTGATGCACTCAGTGTTCTTCGAATAATTCACATCATTTATACTAAGGAACATCTTTTTTTCCCCCTAGTTTCCCCTTGAATTACCTGTGACAAACTGACTTGTTGACTGCATCATGGTTAGTCAGGTCTATAGTCTTCTGATTTGCATAAGTCTTGTAGAACTTCCTGAAACATGAGAGATGAGAAATATAAGAACATAAAAAGAAAACATACTGGAACTTCTGAAAAATATGCATTACATTGTATTTTCTTCCAAATTCTAGAGGATAATTAAAAACAGAATTCAAAAATGAAAAGGAGGCTTGTGTTTCCATCATAAAGGTCTTCATTCAATTTTCCTATCTCATCTTCACATCTTCTTGCAATGTACATTTTTAAAACTCTACACCATTCATTGAAATCTCCACACTTTTCTTTCAAATTGAATGACAAAATACCCGTCACAAAAATGCACCTCATCAGTAAATCATTAATGCACATTCCCCATTTTTCTTTGTGATTTGTTTCCACTTACATTCTTTTGTATTTCAATATTTCTTTAATAAATTTATAACCAACTTGCCCTTATATCGAGTACACTGTGGCATTTTTCTCCTCAATTAGTTCATTTGTACACCATCAGCTATAACTTAAAATCTATTAAAAATTGATTTTCCCACTTCACTGACTTTGTTCTAATCAATATTACAAGAAGTGGACTTACGCCCTCTGTTGATCCTCAGGATACAGAAGCACTGCGAGTGGCTCAGAAGACACTGGCTGCTTGAACGTTGGCTCATCTCGAGGGGGGTGCGCTGCCATCACATCATACCAGAGAGGTTTATCAGATTCCTTCATCACACCAGCCCTCATCAGATCACGCACACTAATAAAAACAATCATAACAAAAAAAAAAAGACTTGTAACCTGAGGCTGAGCAGCCATTGTAATTGAATAAGTAGGACCAGCTACTAGCACAACCTCAGTTTATTTGCTTGAGTAGCCATTATGCGCTGATAGTATATGGCATGATACAGATATAGCATAGTGCCATTAGTGGCACAACTTATGTAGACTATGCGTTATACAGTTTGCTTGTCTACATCATAATGCTTAATTTTGCACAGAAATTAAACCATGGCATCAGTGTCATGCTAGCAAAGGCTGAACAGTTAAAGTATATATAGCTGACACCATGATAAGTTGGTAATTATAAGCCACCCCCTCAAAAAAGACAGGAGTTCCAAATTGAAATGTTGATCTGGGGCATGTTCCTTGACACGATGACAACTCTAACCTCAGCTCTAACTCCGATAGTTAGCACAGAGTTACATAATTAGGACTGTGAAAAATGAATAAATTTGCATTTATACACATTCTATGATAACACTTCTGCTGCATTTTGCTAGAATTCGCTATGCATAAAATCAGCTGTGGCGGGGAAAGGGGATTGCTTGTTTAACATCACTCCATCGAAGGCGAGAGTCATGAAAAAAGTCAACAAATATTTCAAAAAGTTGAGTATCATTCGAGCATTCCGTAGATCAGGGGCCTAGTCTATAAAGTAATCCAACATTTTAACACCGTTTAATGTTGAAAATTCACTCGGGTTCGCTCATTTATTTTTGAATGATTAAGTCTATGTGTGATTCCAGATTTTTGCATCAGTTGTGAATATCAACACATGCATGTGATTAATACCCCTTTCTTCAATATTCAGACATTTATTTTAAGAATGGCATGTTTGCCCAGACTATCATTTATATGGTATCTTTGAACACAAATATGACCAAAATAGAAAGCATTAAAGAAAATCAATGAATTGATTTAACTAATAACAACAGAAGAAAATGAGAAGAAAAAGAGAAATCTTCATGAAAATGATGCGTTATACATCAAGCCATAGACTAATCAACGTTTTAAACAATACTTCGCCCCATATTTAACAAAATCATAATCATTTCAACCTGATATTTTATCAATTATTGCGGAGTTTCATGCGAAAGGCTATCAATTTATCTCGATACACGAGATGTCACTGATATCCGACTTAGCCTGACTTAGCATTCTCTTTGAGCATGTCGAGAATCGGTTTAGCATCATTGGCGCTAACGTGAGTTCTAAATCAGATGTCGCTGGCATTCTAATGTAGAAACAGGCCCCTGATTAGATGATATCGCTGGATGCAGGACCCGTCAACCCTGCGGCCTGTGGCAAAAGTGGGGTCCTGCAGCTGCAGTGTGTACGCCAAGGTAACCGTACGCCAACGCCTACGGTGTCACTGAGCTCTCTCGCAGCTCTCTCTTTACTCACGCAAACATAAACGAATGGGACCATACTAAACAACATCTGATGCAAATTTTCATGCGTTCCACTCTCAAACTTAATGTATTTACATAATTACCGCGTAAATATGGTCCCAAGCTTTTCCAAACGACTAAGGCTGGTCATTTTGAATGATGAGAGTCTCCTATAACCAGAAAATAAATTGATTTTAGTACGCGATTTATTGACAAGTTCTGCTCATCACGTTGTACTTTGAACGAAGCGACTAAACGTAGCACCACAAGTTTAGTGCAGTTATTTGGAAATTCATGTTTCATTTTCTTGAAATATGAATCTAGATCTTCCATTATAATGACAGAAATTAAGATGAAACTTACAAAGAATATTTTTTGAGAGTTTATATTTTGATGTGTAAGTTATTCGTAGTAAATGTCAAAATAAATTTTTACCCGATTTTAAGAAAAAAAATAGAGCAAGAAATGTTGTCGACAAATTCAGTGAATTATCAATGCCAGCGGGTTACTGCTGCGACTGTTGTTAAATTTGTCTCCATCGATTATTCATACTGCTTGTGTGCTGTTGCAGCACTAATTTTGGAAATACAGAGAGCCAAGAACAGTCAGTGAAGGTACTGGTGAGGTAAATTATTTAGTTGTAGTCTGAAATCACTCATGTAGTTAGTCATAAGTTGAGACATTTTTTTTCACGTTGTCGTCGTTGACGTTGCGCGTTGTAACATGTTGCCAGTATAGATGCGTGTGAAATCGCCACCCTGCCATGGCCATGGATAGTCGCACAGATCTCAATCGTACACCATTGTACACCATCATGACTATTCAGCATTCTAAATTCTGGGACGTGCATGCCCTGGTAGAGACGCCCACGAAACATTAAATATGCTTGCTTGCACTATTGATAATCCATAGAAATCATTGATTTTGGCAAAATAACAAGAAAATTAAACAAGATTTTAGCATCGTCTCTGAGTCACAGATAAAAATGCCGCATTGCCACGATTGCCGCTACAGACGTACACAAAATTCGCGTAATTGCTAATTAACGCTCTGCCAGTATGCGCTTAGCGTATATTCCGGTGGATTGCTGAATCCACACGGGAATCAGCCAGCCTATTGACAAGTCAATAGGCTGGCTTACGCCAGGCACACATGCATGTCAGCAATTGGACTTACATGACTTACATGTAAGTTGTAACTGCGAGCATGCGGTGGGCGCATGCGCACGGCGCAGCTATAGCACCGATCCGAGCGGTTCGGGTTTAGCCAGTAATGGGTGGCCGCCTGTCATGCCTGTGGCGCCCGCGGCATATTAGCGGAGCTATCATAGCAGCCGACAAGGCAGGCTAAGAATTTCGCAACGATTATCGTTGCCCCCTCCGGGATTTCATTAAATTTATCAACACCGCATATTCGTAGATCAAGACTTTGGCTCATAAAATACTTTTTCGGCACAACTGTACCTTTTTAAAACGTTATAAAACAAAAGCCAAATAGAAGCTCAGTATTCACTCTTGACACTTCCCTTGTTTCAAATTGTTTCAAATCTCATTTACGGAACATTTTTGTTTTCACCATGATTCACAAAAAAGTGAAGTGGATTTTCAAAAACTTACCATAAAATGTTTTAATCTCGCTTGGTCATTGCAGCTTTCCCAAAACTTTTGTCGCAAATGAAAGACATCACGGGGTCGCTGAGCTCAAAATCTTAACCTGTAAATTTACTTTGATAATATTCTACATCGGAAGGCTGCTATCCGAACAGATCACGCATCTTGCAAACTGTGCCCACCATTTTGCAATTCCGTTTTTGTGCCATCTAGTGACACATGTCATGGGCGTCCCTAGCCCTGACTTTGACTCTTGAGTCGCCACACTTTTTTCTTTTATTAGAATGGCTTATTCCGCTTACCACAAACAAATATGAAAATTCAATTAATTTTTTTCGATTTCTTCAGGCAAAATTTATGAATTTTTCAGAATTAGCAGATGTCAATGTGACGAAGGCAAAGTCAGAAGACAGCTCACTTCATTCAGAGTGGCCTCTTTACTCCCACAACTTTTTGCGACAAGTAATATATGATAATGCCTATAGATACAATCATATGTGTGATGTTTTTGCCGTGCAAGTACTGTGTGTCATGCATGTAAACCTCTGGCTCTAGTCTTGTCTCGATTCAACAAGCCTTGGGCTCATAATTTTCTTTTCATTATACAATGTAAATGATATTGCGTTTTATCTGATACAGAAGGCATTGGCTATATGTATATCAATTATCACAGGTTCTTCAGGGCTCAATGTATACAAGCTGAAGCTGCTTGATTACAGAGCACAAAATACACATACGACCTTCAACTTTGTAAGCGTAGTGGCAACATTTTAAACATATTTACTTCTGTGATATTCGTGATATGATATTATTGCAAATTTCAAGAAATGATGCAAAATACATGTATGATCAAAGTGAAACTCAACAAATTCTTGTGTGAAGCACTACTGCCAGAGGTGATCTAATTTGTCTATCTGTTATATTTCATTGTTGTGTGTAGGATAAAGCAAAGTTTTGGACAGAAGAAAATGCATCATAGGCAAACATGGATGGACAAAACCAGGAAGATGAGTACATGATATCCTCTGACAGAAAAGTATTTGTCAGCAACATCAGTTTTCAGGTAAGCAAGATTTCCATGCTAGTATACTGGTTACATGGCATAGTAAAAGTTTTCCACTAATTGATAACATATATTTTAAGATACACATGGGTATTTCTATAAATATGGGTACCAGTGTGTTTTTATGTACATGTCCTTACGTCGTGTGTGTTATTTTATATTTTAATAAAGTTTCTTACCAGTAAATGTGTTTAGTACTTTAGAGGAGGGTATGGGGATCATTTTGACTATGATGGATTTTTCATATAAGTTTCGGATTTTCCTCAAAACGGCAACATTGTCATGGAGTTCCTTGATTTTGGGAGCTTTGAAGTGTGACAAAAAATATGCTTTGTTTTATTCTCTGTGTCTCCCTTTAAAATGAAAGAAAGAGGATTGAATTTGCATCGTAAAGACAGGTTAGAAGTCAGATTTGGGGGGAGAATATGTCCCAATTCTCAGTTTATTCCACCCTCCCGATAATAACTTCATGAACGCAGTGTTCACGGCGTAACGTGTCGTGTTCCGAATGTTACGCCGTGAAACCAATTTTCAAAGGACTATTGCAGTTGTTGAAAGAAAAGATACCACAAGAAATCGCTACCAAACGAAGTGTTATACTGCACAAACTATCTCTGATTCCCGATATGAACTGATAAGCTTCATTTTTATTCCACACGATCAACAATCTCTCCGATTAAGATTTTTCGAGTTCCGACTTTCGCGTTACGCCGTGAATGTTTGACCATCCGCCTGCGGTACTTCGCTCCCCGCCGGACGCATTTGCTTTGCTAATCACATGCCCCGCATGTCCCCCTATCGAACCCCTTGGGTTAGCAACACGATGCGGTATGTTCTTTCGAAGCTCGAGCCTCGTTCTTGTTTTCGTGTTCACCACGTTTGCAGTGTTACGCCGTAATTTTGCACGTAATGTAATTTTTTTTAGTTGCTCTACTTCGCTCGTAATTGATGTGGGGCAGTATTGATTATGTCACACTTCTCTCTCATTGTGTCATTGTTGATACTCAATATTGTTTACTTGTAATTAAATGCGAATTCGGGAATTAAAGAGGCAAATCCTTGAAAAGTATTTTTAAAAATGAGTCGATTGCTTTAGTACAGTCCCACTTATTACGTTTCGTGTTTGCAATGTAGCTTCATTTCGTGCGTGCATTTTTTGATCTTCTACTTGGATATCAGATATTATGCAGATCCTACCGGTTTAATATGTCGTACGGGGGTTTCATCTACTCGGTCTAGTGGCGGCACGGGGGGGGGGGGGGGGGGGGGGTGTGGTAGCCCCTCCCCCCCCCCCACAAAAAAATTCAAAGTGAACAAAGTTGAAAGTGAGATTTAACTTTCTCAAAATCCTGGTAATCCTTTGGCCTTTTTTGGGGTCAAGAGTGATCGTGCAGCAATGCATGATTTTTGGTGGTTTGGTGGACATCATGGGGGGGGGGGCAAAAATAAAATGTTCAGGGGATATTGTACGGACAATATAACCTCGTGTAATAAAATTACATGTATAAATCTATGTATTTATCTTTTTTTTTTTTTTGACTTGCACCTATCATCTACTCTGTCCAGTGGCGGCAATGGGGGTGGGGGGGGGGGGGGGGGGTGGCGTGGTGGGGGGGAGGGAGTGTAATTTCTTTTTTTGGGGGGGGGGGGGAGGGAGTGTAATTTCTTTTTTTTTGGGGGGGGGGAGGGAGTGTAATTTCTTTTTTTTTTGGGGGGGGGGGAGGGAGTGTACTTTCTTTTCTTTTCTTTTTTTTGTTGTTTTTTGGGGGGGTCTTTTCTTTTTTTTATTTGGGTTTCTTTTTGTCTCGCCTGAACAAACCTCGACGAAATGGGGGGGGGGGGGGGGGGGGGGGGAGTGTAATCCCCCCATTTTTTTTTTTTTTTTTTTTTGGGGGGGGGGGGGGGTTCTTTTCTTTTTTTATTTGGGTTTCTTTTTGTCTCGCCTGAACAAACCTCAACGACATGGGGGTGGGGGTGGGAGTGTAACCCCCCCATTTTTTTTTTTTTTTTTTTTTTTTTTTTTGGGGGGGGTTCTTTTCTTTTTTTATTTGGGTTTCTTTTTGTCTCTCTCCTGAACAAACCTCAACGACTTGGGGGGGGGGGGGGGGGGGGGTCACTCACCCCCCCCCCCCCCCCTCCGATTTATTTTTTTTTTGGGGGGGTCTTTTATTATTATTTCTTTCTTTCTTTTATTATTATTAGACAAAGCTATTTTTCTACATTGTGCGTACCTTCAATTGATCCACACTGGACATTTGTTGCTGCTGTCCACTCGAAGAACTGCCATCAGACTGCAAATTATTAATTACTTACCTTTCACACAAAAGTTACTGTTAGTATATCATAATAGATAGGCATGCATATGGCGTGCACATGAAAACATCAAACACTTCCATATGGAGGAAGGTAGAAGATACAGGGGAGAATAAGAGTGATTCAATTTCATGCGATGATGTGAATATGGCGAACTTTAAGAACTGCATGAACCAAAACAAGAACATCAGACAAACACATTTTATTCTTTCAGTTTGCAAGTCGGCACACCACAATCATTTCATTCATATGTATGTTTATATCAGCAAACATTGCAGTGCAGTATGGAGGTGATGGTGAATGTGTATGCAATCATATTGAGCTAGTCGGCGGAATCGATGTACTGATCGATGCCAGGCGCATCGGTCAGATCAAGGCAGCGTTCCATCCAGTGCATTCTATCACGTCATTGTTTCCTGCATATGACTTCTTCCAAGCACCAATTGAATAGCTGCTGTACCTGCAGTACATGTAAACTCACAAAAAAATAATAGGGGGGGGGGGGGGGAGTTATGATTGGTACATTGTAAGAGTACATCTCACATGAAAGATGCATTGATGTGAACCCACTATATTTCACAGAGGTTCGAAACTGCTAAAAGGAAAGATAAAGCTAAACTTATGTAAAGAAGGAATGAGAGGCTGTTGAAGTGAAAGGAAAAAAATTACAAAGATTCACAGAGATACAAAACATTGTTAACAGAATAGATTTTGCTTTACTCTATTTCAGAGAGGAATAAGACTTATTTCAAATGAAAGATACAGTTTATCAACGGCATCGCGGCCAGTAGGTGAGGCATTCATAGAAAGTTCTAAGGATAGATAAGGTTTAGGATGAGCATAAGTTGTATAACATGTTTAGATCTGTGCCATATACATGTACCAAATTACAGACAGATCTTTCAAAATGCCCCCCCCCCCCCCCCAAAGAAAAAAAGGTAGAGTAAAATTGATTAGGTAACAAAGGCTGTGTGATCCATGACTTTTATTTTCACTTGGTAAACACATTTTTAGAGTTCCAGTTACTCTGTGAAATTGTTAGTTTGAAATGAGCATAATATGTAAGAAATGATTAGATTTCTACTGTGTCCAACATTCAAGAGGGACCTTAATTCCATAATGTAACAAGAATAAGATTAGAAAACATCAGGTCACAACAGCTGGGTGATTCACAAGTTTTATATCCACTTAGTAACATAAACACCAACTTTGGAGTTCTAGTTACTCTGTGATATTTTAAGTTTGAGATAAGCATAATTTGTAACAAATATTTAGATTTGTACTGTTTTCCACATTTCAGAGAGACCTTTCATAATTTTATAAGAAAAAAGTTGGAAAAAATTGATCAGGTCACAACAGTTGGGTGATGCACAAGTTAAAATCATTATTTGGAGTTCCAGTTACTCTGTGATATTGTAAGTTTAAGAAAAGCATAATTTGTAACAAATGTTTAGATTTCTACTGTTTTCCACATTTCAGAGAGACCTTTCATAATGTTATAAGAAAATGTGAGGGAAACATTGATCAGGTCACAACAGTTGGTTGATTCACAAGTTTTATATTCACTTAGTAACATAAACACCAACTTATTTGGAGTTCCAGTTACTCTGTGATATTGTAAGTTTGAGATAAGCATAATTTTTATAAAATGTTTAGATTTCTGCATTCTTAATTATGTTGGATTGAAATGATTAATGAAAAAAATCAATAAACAACAAATATGCAAAGTGTTGTCTTTTTCCCCTATATTTTGAAACTTCCATTGTCACTGTGTAACAGGAACACCACATCATCGGTGTTCATGTTACACCGTGAACAAATAACGAAATGTAGTCATTTTTCCATTTTGCTTGCAATCTCTTACTTGATAATGTATGGCATGGTTCAGGATGCACATTTATGCCTTTAGACTTTGATTTCACTAAATCAAGATGACCTGTTCAACTAAAATAAAAGTTACATGATCATCACATAGGAAATTTGACTTTTTGTGATTTTTCCTGAATAAACGGGCCATAATATTACAAAAACGACATTTCTTCATGCACGGATTTATCTTAAGTTGAGTAAACCTGTTAAATTGCTCCTGAAAAATGACTGAAATGTAGAGATACAATTTTTTAAAACAGGCATAATTTCAATTGATATTCTGTTTTTGGTGTTCATGTTACACCTGAAACATTCTTGGGTAATTGTAACTAAATGATGCTACCATAAAATAACCGAACATATGATGACCATAACCTTTATTTGTTTTTATCTTATATATAACACAGTACAAAACAACAGGATTTCATCACAAAATTATTAGGTTGAAATTTTAAGGTAAATGTCACACTCTGGTACCCATATTTATGGAAATACCCACATGTATTCTGTGTTGATCAGCTGAGGGGTGTGATGAACAATGTTCAGTATTATACCCTTGATGTTATATTATGAAAGTAAATGTTTATTGGGGCACTTAACTGACCATATGTTCATTTGTTTAAGAATATTCATCAGTTTAGATACTGGATTTTCCTACTATCATTGTGTTCTGCTTGTAGCCTGTCAGACCAATACGCTTTCACATCTACCATTCACCAATTTTGGTTGTCTTTATTTCACTGTAATTATCCTACAAATATGTTCTACAATGAAGCATAAAGCATTTTGTTAAATTAGAAAGAAATTCATTATTAGTTGGAAAATTTACACTCTGAATTTAAGCTCTGTTGTCCTCAGTTAAAAAAACATGTTAATATGTGTACAGCACACTTCCCAACATGAAGGTAATGCAACTGAATAAGAAAAACTAGGGAACCAGTAAATTATCTGTTTCTTTAAAAAATTTGTTAGTTTATCTACAAAACATGTGTCAGAAAATGCAACAGAATAAAGAAAAAATGTGTCATTGTAAGTTTCAGCTATTGTATTTCTTTTTTTGAATTACAGGTGAGAACTGGTGAATTGAAGGACTTCTTCAGATACTTTGGCCGTGTTGTGCAGGTCAACCTTCTAAGGGATCGGAACAGGAGGCGCTCAAGAGGGTAAGCAGATTGCCATACTTTCAGGCTCAGCAATTCATTCTAATTTCTTAATTTAATATCTTCTCCATCTACCTGTTCTCTCTTTTGTTCTTTATATTCCATTCTTCCTATATCTTGAACTACTTACTATCGGTCAGATATTGCTGTTCTGGCTGTCCCCGTATATATTTGCAACATATCCACTTAATTTCTATTATTTGAAATGTTTACTTTTTGTTTCCATTTATTATTTTGTTTTATTAATGTCTGAAGACTTTTTAGATCATTTTTTATTTTATTGTCAGGTTAGCAAATAGGCATAGAGAGTACTAACCTGCACTCAACTATAATTTCACTCCCTGGAGTGTCTCTGATTGTGTTTACATTATGGTTAGGAGTCATTCACACAGATTTGCTTCTTCACACTTTCTTCATTATGTAAATGAAAGAGTTTGTGTTGACTGGTGAATCACGAAATCAGATGAAATCCCCTAGTGCGGATACCTTCAAATTTGTGTGTTTCGACTCTCAGGTTGGCCTTTATAACCTTTGGTGCAGCAGAGGAAGCGACCAAGGCCAAGGCAGCCTCGCAGTATGAACTGACCCTGGATGGAAGGTAAGGCAGCTCTCTTCATACACTCTTGGGGCGGTATTCATGTGTGGGAAAGATTGTGTAAGGTCATTATGTGGCTAACATAGAACCGTTTGTACAATTTGCTGGATTCAGTGCTGATTCCACTGTTGTGATAGGTTCCCTGATCATTTTGTTGATAGGTAGGGCATAAAGTCAAGCAGCAGGCTTTTGTTTAACAGCTTTGCATGTAAACTAAGCTGTTGAAAGTCAATGTGCTCCATATATAGAATTAGCTTTAACCCTAATACTCCCGGGGTATTTCAAAGCTTGTTATTACCGGGGGGGGGCCATTACGGCCCCCCCCTGAGATCTCGGCCATGGGTCGCCCGATTGCCTCAAAATTTTGCACAAGGGTAAAGAATTATGTAATCTACAAAGTTGTATAGCTAAATTTACGAAAGTCCTTTTATTTTTTTTTAACTAATTAATTTATGCTAATTTATGCGAGAAATCATAGATTTTGGTATTTCTCACTAAATAAAGCCTCAGGAATAGTAATTTTTGGTACAAACGTCTTTCATAACTCCCTCATCAATTCTTGAAAGAAAAAGATAGGTTGTGGTAATTATTTCTTATGTATTTTATTGTTTTTCAATTTTCTTATGTATTTCTTTGTTTTTCGTCAAGATTCAGATGCGTATGCGTGGGTGTGGGTGTGTGTGAATGTGGGTGTGTGTGTGTGTGTGTGTGTGGTAATTATTTACACTATTTGAAACAATGATAACACTTAGAAAAGTATTTACATAAATTGGAAAAGCTCCTGATTTTATCCATAGGGTTATACACAGTCACATAGAGAAATAGCGAAATTTCAGTGACATGTGTTCGGTAAACGTAATCTGACACCCGCACGGTAGGTCCGATCGCCATAAATTTGGTATCAAAATGTGCGGGAAGGATCAGAGAAAAAAGTCAAGAAATTTCGTTTCGAAATATTGAGGCGTTAGGAAGAACCGACAAAATTTCGACGGGGGGGGGCCATAATGGCCCCCCCCCGGGAGTATTAGGGTTAAGTGTGGTGCACTTTCTTGGAATTACACATAATCACTGTATATGATTTCATTGGTATTGGGTGTTAGTAGCCTAGGTTACAGTGTTAGTTTCTGTCAATGATTAATTGTATTCATTTTGCAAATCATTCCCCAAAATGTGGTGTTAGAAGGAAGATTTCTTTCATAATATTTTAATTTCCTGTAATCCCGCCAGGGTCATGAAATGCAGTGACGTAGAGAAGCGACCAAGAAGGCAATATGAGTATGGCGACCCGGGCTATGTGAACAGGAAGCCAGACAACGCACAGCATTACGCACTGCAGGATGTTGGGCAGTATGCACAGCAGGAAGCACCGCAGTACGTACCGCAACATCCGCCGCAACATGCAATGCAGAGTGCACAGCAGAATGTACAGCAGTATGCACCGCAGAACGCCCATCCGTATGCACCGCAGAATACACCACAGTATGTACCGCAAAATGCACCGCAGTATGCACAGCAGAGTGCACCACAGTACGTACCGCAGAACGCCCCTCAATACGTTCAGCAGAGTATACCGCAGAACGTACAGCAGAATGTACCACAGTATGCACCACAGAATGTACCACAGCACGTACAGCAGCCGGTGCCCCAGAATGTGCCGCAAACGGTACCACAGAGCAGACCGGCACCAGAGCAGCACGCCGTCAGGAATTACTCGGCCGCCGTCATGGGCCACAAAGCACCGGTAGAACCAGTGAGGGAGACGAAGCCTGTTGCTCATGTTGCTCATGTTGCTATTGATACAACTGTGGACTCCCTGCCAGAACAATTGTTGATTAAAATCTTCAACTTCCTGAGCATCAAAGAACGATTTGGAGTTGAGTCTGGTAAGTTTATTCTCTTCAAATAATTTCTGTAATAATTTGTAATCATTGTTCATATTTAGTGAATCACTTGTGTATGCAATGCCCTGGAAATAAATGTTCCTGCGGTGATGCAAAGTTAATTCTTAATACCTATTTCAGTCCAGTTCATTTTAAACTCTTTCAATGAGGTAATCAATCTGGTACTTAAACTGATTGCCCTGTAAAGGCACATTTCTAAAAACAAACATCAAGCAACTTTCACAGGTTGTGAATAGATAAGAGAGGACAGTGTGATTTATTACTAAACTTGTGCTGTATGTGACTCTTGTTACAGCCTTGCAAAAGAAAATCAACTTCCAGAAGTGAGTATAGCATGTTTAGCTAAAACACAAAAATGATAAGTCAATGATTCTAAGTCCTTTCTTGTATTCCTGTATTCATTTGCAGTGTGCAAGAGATGGCAGAGGGCCAGTCAGGCAACGTGGGTATCTCAGCGCTCCCTCCACTTCTCTGGTGTGTTCAAAGGAGGCTTCACAGATGGTAAGGTTTCTGGAGTCCTTGGAGCAAATACATATAGAAGGAACTGTATTGACACTTACATTTCATTAATTTAAAAAAGATATAAAGACATGCTTGTTTAGATTAGCATTTGATTAGGAATCAGATTTTTCTTTTTCCTCTCCTTACCTTTCTACTTTTCTTGCTCCTGAGAATAGTAAGCAAATAATCAACTTTGTTTAAGGTGATGGTTCGTCTCATTGCCTGAAACCAAAAGTTGATTATTTGTTTTATATTCCACATCTGATACCAACTATCTATACCAAAAATAAGAATTTGACGTACAAAAGTAATGTTTACTTCTCTACCTAACCCCGAGCCGCTTCCATGGGGAACACGCGTATAGGACACGTGTAAGGACGCGCGTTAGGATGCGCTAGAAAGTCCGAGTGTAACGCACTTTTATTTTGCGTGCACTCAAAATATTGATCACATGTTTGGACTGTGAGGAGTAAAGAGATGAGTGAAATCAAAAAGTACTATCACCTAGAGTGTAACGAACTTTTCTTCTCAGGTGATCAGATGGGCGAAACTACGCTTTATCACGTGATCAACTCTTGACCAATCATATAGCAACATTCTTAGTATGTGGAATATAATGGTTACTAGAGTCATGGCGCATTACAAGTGCTCTATATTATTATTGTTATTTCCGAACAAAGTGCCACCATGTATAAGCGGTGCAGGTGTATGTGCAAAGTACAGAATGAGTTTCCTCAATGTTAATGATTGGCCTTATTTTCCTTGAGGTGTTATCAAGAAAAATAAATGATGTATCTTTGTTTTGCTCTTTGTAAATCTGTCTCTGTCTTTCTGCCCTTCTCCCTATTCTTGGTTCTCTCTGTATCCCTTTATTTCTCTGTTACCCCTCTCCTACCACTCCATCACCCCTCCACCCTGCCGTCATCCTTCTGTCACCCTCCACCACCCCTTTGCCATCCCTCCATAACCCCTCTGCCACCTTTTCACCACCCCTGTGCCACCCCTGTGCAGAAGGTGTAGTGGCGCTGACCGACAACATCCTTAAGTCCATCCTCTCCAGAGGATGTCAAAACCTCCGCCATCTTGACCTCTCGGCCTCACCGAGGCTCTTGACCGCGAGATCTCTCAACTCTATCGGTGAGTGAGCCCTGAGGAAATTAGCTTAATGCCCTCTATGAAGTGATTATGCTGTTTTATTTGAGATATGTTTATTTCTGTGGATATAGAAATGAAAAAATAGGGATAGTTGTAATGTCATATTTGCTATATGTAGGTTACAACAGTATTGCGCAATTTGTGCTGTTGTAGTTTTCGAAATGTTGTGCTGTGATCTTTATCAAGACAACTCATGATTCATTATTTCTAATAATCGTCTTTCTACAGCTAGTCAAATCAATAAAAAGTATTTATTATTATAATTTTCCCCCAATCAAGAACATATGATAAATTCTTCTTGTGTGTTTTATTGTTAAATGGCTGGGCAGTATGCTAATCATAAGTACTACTCATGGCCACCTTTGCGTGGTTAGGCAATCACTTTTAAAGGACCATTTCATAGTATATTTCCCACAATGAAAAATGTTTTAATTCATTCAATCAAATATGTTTCTTCTTTATTCATGTTATGTTTGACATGCCCCTCTGTTTGCATATTCCTTCTTATTTTAGGCCAGGTCTGCAAGGAGCTGAGATACCTCAACCTGTCAAACTCCAAAATAGATAGCAGCATTATGAAAACACTCACTGAAGGTTGTAAGAAAATTGAGGTAGGATGTGTCATTTGTCTATAGAGGTTGGGCATGGAGGTGGGGATGGGCAGTGACAATATGAAGATGTGAAGAACTTGAGATGTTCACAGATAACACCCTTATTTCAAATTATTTGTGTACATCTCATAACAATTAGTAAGATTTTTTTGTAAAAATATTGAATATTGACTTCCTGTGGGGAAAACTCCAAGTCTTTGGAAGTCTCATATATTTAATAAGCTTATGTATACATAACACACATCGTAAATGTTCATATACATGAAAATCTGTCTTTTTCATTTGCAGACAATTGTCCTCAAAAGATGTATTGAGCTGAGTGAGAAAGGGTAAATATTGTCCTAACTCAATTTATTTTTGTAATTCTGAATGTATAATGATTAATCTAAGGACTTATTCAAAATTAGTATTGTTATTTCATTGTAAAACAATTGATTTTTTCATATTTTGGGGCTGTATTGTAAATCAAGTCATATAAGTGTATTGAGCAGTAGTTGTGTATAATATTAAAGAGTTAAATAATGGGGGATGTTTTATGAGAATATGATGTTAGAATAACTCCTGCAGAAGCTATCAATACATATCAGTGAACATTTTTGTTTTGATACACTTCAGTTGTAGCATTGAAGCTTATATAGTGCATTATAGCCACATAGATTCCCTTTGCACTTTACATTAATATTTACAAAGTGTCAAAAGTATATGTCTTGTATGCTTACAGTTTTACATTGATGGTCTTACATTAGCAAAAACATTAAACTAATTAGAAAACGAGTGGGTCTTTGAGTACAGTTTTAAAAGAAGATAATGTTGATGCCTGCCGGATGTGAAGTGGCAGGTTCATATGTTATCTTGATATTGTGATTCATTTGCCAATGCATTAGATAGATTGGTCTATTTGATTATCACAAGTTGAAATCAAGTCTTTCAAGAGCAATTAAGAGTTTTTCCTAAACTCCTTAACCTGTAGGGTCTGGTGGTTGTTTCATAACTGCGAGAATCTGACCTACGTTGACCTGGAAGACAACCGACGAGTGAATGGAAAGGTTAGTACTAGTTTAAGTCTGTTGGCCACTTCCTCTTTTTTCTTCTTTTTCTTCCTCTGCTCTCATTTTATAATGGTTTGATTTGCCATGGAAATTCAGCATGTGGAAAAGTGGAAAAGTGAAAAAGGCATTGAAGCATCTTCCTGTAATTCAAGTGACTGTGGAACTTAGAGAGGAGCCTTGGCAAGAGTTTGAACCCATGCCGCGTCGTTTGGAATGTAACGCAAAAGATTGGTCTTAAATGTAATTAATCATACCTAATTAATACACAATTACTACATGTCTGCGAAAACCTATATTCATACACACACACACACGTACACCACACACACACACACACACGTACACCACACACACACACACACACACACACTCACATACACACACACACAAACACACACACAATGGACCCTAAGATCAACTTTCATTTCAAGTTATTGCAATCAGTCACTGTACAAACACGTAAAGCAGGCTACATTTGACGGCAATTAATTACAAGCCTGCTGGGAAGTCACTCACTGGTCTACTGTACACACAGTGTCTAGGAGTTCTGATTTCGTCTCAAGTATTGTTTGTCTCCTCATCTTTACACGGTGCTGGTGACAGAAAAGGTCAGTTGTAGATGTAAAGAATCATTGTATCTCTAAATTCTAGAATACACACATACACACAACCTGGACGTTTGGGACTTATTTCATGTTTTGATTGTCTTATTGTCTTTGCCCCAGTGCTTCCACATCCTGAACAAGCATTGCAAGGTGGTCCTGCTGGAGGGCTGCACTGGCATCACCGACAAGGGTCTGGAATGTCTGGCCACCAAGTGTGGGGAGAGCCTGGAGGAACTCAACCTCAGCAACTGCATGATTGTGTCTGATACCGGCTTCACAGCCATGACACAGGTATGTCAGCTGCCCAGTGAATTCATTGAGGGTTTTTTTAACCCCAAATTTAGAGTTGTTTATCAGAAAGCCTCTAAAGTGTTAAGATAGCCTCTTAATTGTCGTAGAAAAGGTAGTAATACTTGACCTTATACTTATGATGAGTAACTGCATGATTGTGTCTGACACCAGCTTCACAGCCATGACACAGGTATGTCAGCTGTTCAGAGAATCCATTGAGAAATTTTCAACCCCACTGTTACAGTTGTTTATCAGAAAGCCTCTAGAAGTGTTGCCAGTTGTCCAATTAATGAATTGTTTCTTGTTGGAAGGGGTTTCACACCCCTTAAGTTGGTTTAACCAAAACACTGGACTTGGCCACATGAGATGCAGTGTTCAACTTTTTTTCTTTGTACAAAACAGAACAAGAACAACAATACATACTTTTAAGTACAACATATAAAAAAAACAATTAACACAAATTGTTTATAAATGCATGTTTTCATCCTGACTGTATTTTATAATTCCTTGCTTTACAGAGATGTTACAACCTGAAAGTCTTCAGATTTAATGGCCTTCACTCCAAAGGTGAGTGTTATTGACCCATTATGTACTTATGTCACCTATTGGCACAAATCTCCTAAACCAAAAGAGTGGCCTCACTTAATCCTGCAACCATCCAGTTGAATGACAATGTACCCCCCGTAGACCACCAACTACGCAATGTCACAGTTGCATGTTTACGAGCTTTACACTTTAAAAACAAGTTCAACCTGCGCAAGTCGAAATTTCAGTGACATGTTTTAGGTAAACCTAATTTGACACCCGCACAGAGAGAAAAAGGCCTTAAAGTTCGTTCCAAAATATTGAGGCATTCTGGAGTACCAACAAAAATTGGACAGGGGGGGGGGGGGGGGGAATACCCACCCTACCAGGAATTACATTTTGTTGTGAAGGATTAAAAGGAAATGATTGTGGCTGATATCATTATCTTGATCATTCATGACATATTTTGATGGCTGCATTTGACATCACGATGAATGCAATGTATTTCAGTCGTTCACTTTCCGTCCCTGGCCCCCCACCCAGTCACACCCGAGGGTCTGCGGAACATCAACAACCTGTCCAAGGTCCACACCCTCCACTTGACCAACAACCAGGCGGTCAGCGACGCTGCCCTGCTGACCATCGCCCGCCGCTGCTCTAGGCTTGGCGAGCTGAAGATTGACGGCTGCTCTTTCCAGAACGTGACCGATGCTGGAATCCAGTCGCTGGCGAAGTGTCCTAACCTTGTCATTCTTAACATCAGCTACCTTGCGGTAAGGGCAACGTTTTAATGTGAAAAAAGGTTAATGTGAAGTGAGTGTATGGCCCTGAATAGAATGAAAATGTTATCACTTCTTGATGGAAGTATAAGTAGAAGCGTAGAAAGCAGACAGTCTTCTCTCTTTCTTCCCCTTTCTGTAAACACAGTTTATTGATTTACTATCCTTGAGAATCAGCATGTGTGTAATTTGAATAGAAAGTCAAATACATCTCTTTCTTTCTCTCTTTCTTTTTCCTTTTTGCCCCTCTTTCCCATTCTGTCTTTCTCCCTCTCTCACTCTTTCTCTCTCTCTCTCTTTCTCTCTCTTTCTCTCTCACACTCTCTCATTCTCCCCTCTCTCTCTCTCTTTCTCTCTCTCTCTCTGTCTCTCTCTTCCTCCCTCTGTCTCCCTCTCCCTCTCTCTCTCTCTCTCTCTCTCTCTCTCTCTCTCTCTCTCTCTTTCCCTTTCTCCATTCATTCCCCACCTCCTTTACCCATTTACCCCTCTTAACACGCATTATTGCTTCAATATTTTCTGCAAGATATAAACTTACATACATTCCCCCATCCCCCTCTCTCATTTGTGTGATTATAGGTGACAGATACCGGGATGACGCATCTTGCTCTGGCTGGGACATTGCAGAAGCTTGTTGCCAGGTCATTACACATCACTGATAAAGGTAAGAACAGCAATCACATTAGTCCTTCACAGTACTATTGATGCCCTCGCCACAAAATTGCCAGAGGCATGAATAAAGTGGATGTGTGTTTCTGTGCAGTAGCAATACTGTTCATTGTGTGCCTGCCCTGATTGTTTGAGAAGTGACAAATTTAACTGCTCAAAGAAAATACATATCTTAGCTGGTTTAACCAGTTTGTAAGTTGTACTATCCCGACTTAAATGATGTTATAAACATGCTTTAGTCAGCATATCTATGTTAACTCTCTCAACACCACTGGACTGGAATTATGAAGTAAGTCAATGGAGTTTTCAAGGCCCTGTAAAGGAACGTGTACACTAGTGATATGCATACAATTTATAGAGCAGCATTGTGTATAGCACAAAAGAATTTAATCACAATTCTTGATCTACAGTTATGTGCCAGCTTGCAGCCTATTGTACAGGGATATATAAGCTAGATTGTGTATGTGCATTGTAGTGTCATATTAAAATTCATGTCTGCATGGGGAAATGAAACATTTATTCTCCTTTACAGTTGTGCGGCAGCTTGCGGCCTATTGTACTCGGATGTATGAGCTGGATGTGTGTGGCTGCAGCGCCCTCACTGTTCACTGTGTGCAGGTCTTCCAAGAAGCTCGGCAAGCTATGCCCTCCTATGAGCAACCCCCAACCCTCACGTTAAACGTTGGAGGTTAGTGCAAGCAATCTTCTGTAGACGTGACAACTCCTAGGAGTGTCCATGCCTGATTAATTCTTTTTTTTTTGTAATTAGTTCCATCTTCTTTTTTTTTTACTCAAATGATAATTTCACATCAACTTATGTATTTTTAAAAGCAAGCATCTCAACAAATTATTTTTAATTTGTGTTTACCAAAGAAATGACAAATAAACACATTGTGTTCTTACAATGTAAAGTGTATTACTGTAGACAGAGAAAGTATTTTGGGTTGACGGATGCATTGACAGAAGTTTGGGAATTGTTAATATCCAATAACAATGTTTCAGGTGTGAGCACTTTGTTTAATATTTCACTTGTCACATAATTTTCAAAGCTGTGATTTAAGCTGTAGCATATATTTTAGTTCCTATATTTGATCGTTCATTCTTGTTCCTCTTTGTCTCAGGAACTGCTGTCACTGAGGAGTCTTTAGCTGAGCTTGGGTACATCGATCCCAGCGTGATCATCTGCCTTCAGAACCTTACAGCCCCCCCTGGACAGTACTACCCAGCTATTCTACCTCGTGGTGAGAAACACTTACCCTATGCACCCCCCTCCATGCTATTAGCCCCTTTCCTATTCATTCTAGTTGCAGGAGAAATGAGCACAAGCAGGTCTCTTGCCAGGATTGATTTTAAACACAGACACAAATATTCAGAACCTGTCAGTGGCCATGAGAGGGCCCTTTAGAATGTGATGTTGCTACAAAAAAATTACATTTGTTTTTCTACCGACATGGTGTCTACCCGCATGGAGCTAACACTGGCGAGAGCCCTGCTATTGTATCACTAATTGTCTTCAGAATGTAACAGCTGTCTTGATACAACCTTTTAAATATAATTGTTGCTCGCTTTCCTTTTAACTAGCATTATTGCTCTTATTTTCATCTTACATGAAAACAATTTAATTATTGAACATTCATAGAACAGAATAAGGAAAGACGCCTGCTTAATACCTCTTATTATGTAATTTGATATGTAATGACATATTTGGTATCCTGGGGTACCAAAAAAATCACCATTTTGTTTAATTATTTATTTTATTTTTTGCGCTGTACCCTGGGTTACCAAAAAATGTGTAGAAGTAATTTTTAGTGTTTTAAACAGATTTTTTTTTCCTAACAATAATGCATGTAAATGATAACTTCTTTCTTATTTTCATGTTCTGCTCTAATCTTCATTGTTCAATAATGATACCTGTAGTTCAGGGATGCCAACCTTTCAGAGCATAAATCAGTAATTATGAGGCTAAAAGTCAGTAATTTGGAGACTAAAGCAGTAACTTTCTGCACGCTGGCAAGCTTGGCTCACACAAATTTCACGTTATCAAATTTAAAAAGCTAGTTTCATTCAACTAAAAATAAGGATTGTGATATTTGGTTAAAACACAATCTGAAATTCTGTTTCATCTTGCCTGGAAAAAGAAAGTTTGTTTTGCCATAGACTGTTAACACAAGAAAAGTGACAATTCCATTTCGTACAGTCATAAATATGTGTTTTTTGCTGGCAATCAAACACTAAAATGATGAAGGTAACAAGTCTAAGCCTGTGACTAAACAAATATTATCCAATTAAACCGAATACTAAATAGATCTACTAAATTGCCAACAGTCGGCAGCTAGTACTAGAAGCACTGCAAGCAGCCACATTGCTGCGACCAGTCCGCTCACTGCTCCCGCTGCGCAGCCACATTGCACCGTCACACTATGACTAAGTCTAGCTTCCCTTCCCCAGAGTTCTGGGGGAAAACTCAGCTATTGGTAGGGGTTTAAAATTGGGCTTTTTCCTTCTTCCAAATGATATGGAAATGTTCTTAAAACAACATGATTGTAATGCACCATAAATGACATTCTAGTGTTATACACTTGCATTCCAGGTCTCAGTTTCTTCCTATCTAGCAGTAATTTGAGGCGAATTTCTGCTCGCGAAGCTCTTTTTCTTTGCTGGGCACACACGTACAATACACACAGTCAGAATACACATACATGTAGAGACACCCACGATCGTGATCACCATATGTAACTGGAAACTATTACGACATGAGATAGCGCTGCACAACGCTGTACCCTGGGGTACAACGGTACCCTGGTGTACGGTGTGGTGCATCATGTGGAGATGTGCTGTGTACCCATTGACTTTCCAACACCATCTCTATTTGCCCTTCCACAGAGGATGGAGTGAGGGAATCCGAGGAGGAAGAGGATGAAGAGGAAGAAGTGCCCGCAGTCGAGGTCGTCGAACAGGCAAATGCAGACGAATCCAACCGTCCTCGCCTAAACCCTTCGGCCCCTAGCTTCTCCCTGAATCGTCACGCAGCTCCGTACCAGGTGCCCGCGGACTCGAATAAACCATGGGATGGGATTGCGAACCCTGAAGTGGCAGGGAGTGGCCCAGCGGGTGGTGTCCCTGGACAGTTCAACGCCGCCGCTCATAACGCCGGCATGGTCCCGGGACATGTCATGAACCAGGACGCTGGGAGTTACCATGGGCAGGGCCCTCCCACTTACTTTGCTAAGGTGGACCCCCGACTAGCGGAGTACCAGGCGGTAGAGGAAGCCTTGATGGGCGGAGCCTATGGAGGGGACGGGGGAGAGTGGGTCATCCCAGAGGAATGTATGGACGACTTTCTTGATGCACATGATCCCGCTTACATGCATGATGCCATGTTCCCCAGCTAAGATGACACACCCCCTCTAGTGGGCATCAGTGCTCAGCTTGTGTGAGTCGGCTGGAAGCATATATAGGAAACTAGGGCAAAATATTTTGTAATACTCTTTAAAATACCTGATAGGACTGTGCCGATTTGTGTGGATGTGGAGATCTGTGCTTTCATGGGACGGCACACATCGTGACCTTCAGCTTTCATTGCACGTTGAAAAAGAATGTTACCTCAAATAGGATTAAAAGAGGAAAAAAAACCTCTCACTTGGCCAGTGCATTACTGTCAATGTGCTGGTTAACCACAATGGCAAACCGCTACAGTGTAAATATACCTGTAAACTGAAAGGGAGTCGGGGGGGGGGGGGGGGAGGCTGGGGGATGGGGTGGTGCAGAGGTGAGTGGGGGGGGGGTGCAAAAATCCTCACCTTAATTGATTTTACTCACAACATGAAACAGAGGTGCAGAATCACCAAGTTTTGAGGGAAATTTGGGAGAACGTAAAGAATAGTACCAAGTTCCCATTTCACTTGCCCATATCAGTCCGCACAATATGCCGCACATGGGTAGCACATAAAGTTCATATACACAGTATAGGACTCTCGCCAGCTTACGAAAACCATATGCAAACTTTTTTGGCAAAAAGATACCATGTACAAACCCTACTTTCAACATACTATTGTGTTAACATATATAGCAGTCATATTCAATTCTTTTATAGCACATATGACAATATTAGTATATGTAGTTTTAAGAGAGGTCACCTGATTACGATGTTGGAAATATAGGATTCACCCAATATCCTCCAAATTTACACCAATCTATTTCCCAGAGTTTTCTGCTTGTATTCAAATCAAGTTGCCTTCAGGGATTTACGCTGCTTTAAAGAGCAAAATCAAAGATTATAGTTATCTGATTTTAGAACGTGATGTCGTAAACTCACTGTTTTGCAACTGCTGATACGTGCTATGCTTATCTGCTTCTAGTCTAATACTTAGTTTCACATACATATAGAGACCCCCAAAACAATTATGTTATAGGATAATCTGGTATTATAAACAGCATGCTTTGAGAAAGCATCAATTTACAGACTAATTTCAGAATGGTGTGGGTCTTTTTCAATCATGTGGCTTACATTTAAAATGTCATGTACTCCAGTGTAAGGACACTCTAATTTCTATTTGTGTTTATTTGAATATTCTAGATGTGTACAAATTTTCATCAGATTATGTGGAGCAAATTGAATAGCTCGTTCTCATTGTGTTGTGAAGTGAAAAGTAAAAGTTGCTTTTAAGATGAAAGCAGGAGTAGAATATAATGATATTTTTCTCTCATTTTCAAGCTTATTGTACTTGGAAAACAATTTCTTTACCTTCATTTGAAGGGCATATTTTTGCTGTTGCTTTATTCTCAATTTTGGACATAGTTTCTGACATTATTCCATTCAGGTATGCCTTTGTGGTATGGTACATTCATGATATGTTCGTCATAAAGTGGCCATTGGCATTATGTTTCGGGTTGTCCGGCTGTCCGTCCATCCATCCATCACCCATTTACGCAATATCTTCAAAAACTTTCATTGGATTCACTTCAAACTTGAACCTCTATGAAATTCCTAAATCCAATCAACTTTGTAGAATTGGGGTGAGAAGTCAATTGATTCTGCCAAAAATGTATCATTTTGGCAATATGAAAAAAACCAGTAAGTGAATTGCTACCAAACATGGTACAAAGATGAGTCTCTAATTTGAGATATATTGGTGTGATTTCGAGTCATGTCTCTTAAACCTATCTAGCCCGGGAGGGGGCAAAAACAGCCCCCCCCCCCCCCTCGACATTTTTCGCAATAAATTTGTAACGCGAAAAGATCGCGCCGCGACGTTTCATGACTTTTTTCCTTCAAATTGGCATTAATTTATATTAAGATGGTATGTTGTAATATCAGTCCTAAAATGAGTGAATACTCAAAAGATATCAAAGATAGCTGTCAAGAATTTAAATTGCATTTTGTTTGCCATGACATGTAGAAAATGTAAGATGAACTTATTTGTGATGTGTTGCTTTAGGTATGTTTGATAGAGAAACATTATTTTCAAGAATGAAGATTATTGTAATTTATTTTGTCTGTATTTGCATGCTTTAAAGGGGGTGTATCCCTTGTTCAGGGCTGAGATATAAAGTTGTGTAAATACCATGGTTTATAGAAGAACAAATTGTTCCAGGACTTACCTCAGAATATAGGAACAGGAAGGGGCTTTTAATGCATTTCAAATTACTTTTACAGTTCAAATGGATTTGTCAGCGGGTCATGGAGAAGTATTTTCTAGAAAATTGCACTTGTCACAATTTAATACTTAGATTGATGCTATGTGCAGGTATGTTTGTACTAGGATATTATTTTAAAAGCAAACAGAAATATATAGTAGCTTCATTTTTCATTTTTCATCAGAATATGAAGCTGAAGTTTAGAGGGAAACTACAAGTGGTTTGTTGTACATTACTTGAATTTGATGTCACTGCTAATATTCATCTTTAACAAAAATGTGATGTATTAATTAAGTTCTTGTGGTTCTTATAATTTTTTATCGATTTGTCTTTAGAAGGGATACACCGTCTTAAATGTATGTAACGCACTGGTCAGTATTGTCATGAATGTGTACAATGTAATCCAGGTACGAAGTTGTATTCAAGATGTGTATGACTAGTTGTCACATCGAATCAATGAAGAACTCAAGCCATACTGTGCAGTAAAAGGAATTCTGTGGAATAGGAGAATTACTCAAGAAATGTGAGTGTAGCATTACAACATCTGAATACTATTTAAATGTAATTCACGTTGAAAGATCAAGCCATGTTGCATAGCTTTACAATGATTGTAACTTTCCTCTGTTGTAACTTCTATGGAGAGGGCCATCATGGTTTCAGCAGTGTAGTTTTGGCACATGGTATTTGCAATCAGACGTTAACATACAATAATTTCAAAGTTATATGCAACCTGGTGCTGATGTTGACCCAAAAGCAGGTGGATTTTCCACAGAATGGGTGCTAACTTTTCATTGTGGTGTTTAAATAACAAAGGATCATGTTGTAGTTCCCTTTCAAGGTGATTTTTGTGTAGTATCTTAGCATGAGGGATGTCATTTCTATATTTTTCACTTTTTCCATCTGTAGAGTAGGTGATGATGTCACACAAGCCAATCTCTTCTAAGATGTGATAAGAATGCTGCATCCTTAAACCGTACCACATAACCAGCGACATGCATTCTGTGATGTAGTGTTTTGTATTGATGTCCTGGCATTAAAATCGTTTCTGACATGTCATACAAAATGTTCAGTTGCAGATAGTAATGCATAGATATTGAAAATGATTTTTTGATACCATTGCCTAAAACAGTCGAGTGGAAAATTAGTAAGAGAAGTAATACATATCCATGTATTTTTAAGACTGCTTCACCTTGCAATGATATTACACTGTAAAATGTCAATGGCGAGTTTCTTGAAAGTTTACCCTTGATTTGATCTCAAAGATTCATTTACATTCCATTTCAACTGCCAGTTGACGTGACACGTTTTTTTTTTAGTTTAGCGGTGAAGCACACAGAGGACAAGACGATTGGAATTTGGCAGATTTGCTAATGAAGTGCGCCTTTATTTATCTGGCTTTCTGTAGTAGATTAGTTAACTTTGTAACTTAGTAGTGTAGTGAAATTGTGTACATAGAAACCAAAAAAAAAATAAGTACTGGAGGATTAGGACTTTATATGATCACAACAACAAATGCAATCTGTTGTTTGTGTTCTTTGAGGCAAAGAAATTCAAGAAATAAAACGTGGTTGGAAAAAAATATGAACTTGAAAATAAATTCTGTTGATATGCCTTCTTCAAAGTTGAGTGGCGTAAACATCATATCAATTTGTATTCAGTGTGGTGTGCACTACATGCAAGTGTAATTATGACAACCCAATCTTATTTGAAAAAAAAAAGTCATTAAAAAGATTGTTTCTTTATTATTTGTTTATTTACTGTTCTTTTATTATTGTTTATATTATGATATATATAAATTTTAGTTTATTTGGGGGGAGGGATGGGAAAACGCAACGAGCACAAATGTTTTTTTTTTTTTTTTGAAAATAGAGAATCATTTAGCCATCACGTTTGAGGTATGCTCTTGCCTGATCCAATACGTTTTCCCCACCTCAGTACATGTAGACATGTATATACAACTTATCTTTTTTGATGTGAATTCTTTTTCTTCATTAAAACATCATTATTTTGTTACAAAGTTGGAAAGATGAAGTGTAGAAGTGGTATCTGTTAGTAGTGCTTGTGTATACATGTGTATATGAACTGGTTATACCAACCTGCTTCTATCCCTCCCCCTATTGATTTCACTTATTTCTTGACAAATTCCCTCTTGTTCTCTTATGTGCATACCTGTCTCATTCATTCTCTTTGATCTTTTCATTTCTATTTTAAAGTTGGGAAATAGCTTTTCACTATTAAGACATTAAACATCTTTGGTATAGAAGGAAACTTGCAGAATGATTGTCCTTTCTTAAATATTAAGGAAATGAAGAATACATTTGATGTACAATAATTATTGTGCAACATACCAGCCATCCTGTAGACACTCCAATGATTATTGAATGCAAAGAGCCAGCAAATGAGCAGATTCCTCTTTTAAAGGGATGTTTACCCTGAGGATAAGTTGGTTTCACTAAAGACAGAAACATGAAAGAAACTTGTAAGTGAAGGTTTGACAAAAATAGGTCAAAGGAAAAGAAAGACAGAAAGAAAGACAATTTTGAAATTTCAATTTCCTGACGTCACGTGCGAGATGCTCTCCCGTATGTTATGTAAAATATAATTACCTAAATTGCTTTTTTCTGATTTTGATAACAGAATGATTCTTTTTTCTTCATGCACGTATGTGTGTAAAAACGTATTTCTGATGATGTATCAAATGCACGGGATACATGTTTTGTTGAGAAAATGCACATTTTCGAGATAAAAAAATGTTCACTACATGTGGGAGAGCACCTCGCACGTGACGTCACAAAATCAACACTTTAAAAGATCATAAATTTCTTATCCTTTGACGTATTTTCATAAACCTTTTATTGAAACAAAAAGGATTATAGGGTGAACTATCCTTTTACTAGAGACCCTTGATATGTATCTCGGGTATCAACATCAACGGTCGAAAACCAGTTGATCTACTTAAATTTAGCCAAATCTCCATTCCATCTAAAACTAAAAAGCCTGAGCATTTGCTCCTACCCTTTTCCAGCTGAGCATGAAGGTCTCAAAACAACACTCTAACCACTCAAGAAGCAGCCTTACTCTCTTGTAATGGCCTACGGCTACACCAATTAATAAATTAGTTTGGTAATGTATTCACAACTTCTGCTTGATGACGCTACAATTACTTTCACCTGCATTTCATGAATCAGTTTTAACGGATGGAAAGCGCTATAAATGCCTTAGTTGTTGATGCTCGGACAAACCTCGGACAAGCTTTGTGGTTACCATTAGTAACGTATTGTTTGAACGACGTGAGTTAAAGTTGCAGGTATAAAAAAATGGTCTATTCTCTTTCATGAAGTGCTCTGAAGGGATTTGGGCCAAGTGGTCTTTACAGACAGTAGTCTTTATAGATGATGATCTTTACAGACAGGTTAGATCATAATGTGTGGAAATGGAAAATGGGACACAGTATTTCCCTCATTGACCCAAACTGTTGCTATTCTTTTGATTTGTGTACGTCGATAGGTCCTTTAATAAGTGTTCTGCATGTTTTTGAAGAATGTCAACATATAAATATATATTAAAGAAAGAATGTCAATCAAAAGCCAGATCATAGATTCCACACAAGACAGACCCACAATGAATCAACACAAACATACAGTTTATACTTCATTTATTTTTATTATGTAAAAAAGCGTTACGTTTTTAAAAGCAAGTTTATACATGTTCGTAATCAAGGAATAATGTCAAGAAAAATACTGGCACATCTCTCATTTAATGAAGGTCATTAAGTTCAAACGAAAGAAGACTAGCTTAATTTATACTTTAGATAACACTCCAAAGACATTTGTTAAAAAATCCACTTGAAAGCTTGTGGTTTTTCTTCAAAACATTAATTTCACAATAATTTTAATATTGTATTAATTTCTACAATTTATATCAAGTAACCTCTAAATTCCCGTTTGAAAGACGTGTGGGCGATGATGACATTTGTATTTAAACTCACATGAAATGTCAATGTAATAAAAATACAAAAATATGAGCAATTTCCCTTGCCCAGGAAGATCCATTAGCTAAAATCACAACAAAATAAAAACAGAAAAATACAAAAAGAACCGTAAAAGCATTGAAAATAAAATTACATGAAAAATACCGGTTTCAATAAAATTAAAATCGTAATGTTCAAAATATAGTCTAAAGTTTAAATGTGGGAAGAGTTCATATCATCATACTCAAAGAAAAGAAAAAGCTTGAATATACTTTCCTGTACCAGGCTTTCGGAAAATAAAAAATGAAAGACATTACAGTGTTTCGAAAAAAGTACTCTGAATATGGGAAGATTTCAAATCATAGTCTAAGCACAGCTAATGTATCTAAAGAACATTAATGTGGAAAAGATATTCAGAAACTCGGAAATGAAAGACATTTTACAAGTTATTGCTTATCATACAAAAAATGTAACATGAATTTTGGTTTAAGGAGAGTGTAAATAGATTATTTTATCTAACATCACACAAAAGATTTTTGTTCATTTGTGTGCTTCTGCAATATAAGATTTATATTGAAAAGTTTTACAACTAGAGCACATACAAAACATGCCTTCGCCTCCCTTCTTCATGTATTCATCTGGTTTGATATTCCTTTGCTCACAATACAATAGGGTCTCTGAGATTTAATGCTAGTCCATCTTTGTTGGTAAACCAGTGATGAATGTATGCATTTCCTTTCTCTCCAATGACCTATGACCAATGAAGATGTGATCTCAAAGCTTATCAGAGTATCTCCAGGTGGTGACTGATTTTTTTTTACATTTCCTTTAAAATGTTTTTCTTAAATTTCAAGGTAAAAGAAAGCACTCCTAGTCATTGTGAGAAAGATGAATCAAGGGTCATTTTATGCAAAGTTTACTGACTTTGACACAGCAGATCTGCAGGTCATTTACTTCATGCATTCCATGCAGTTATCAACTTTAAAGGAAATCAGTTAAGCAAATTGTACAGCGTAAAAGGTCTGGGGACGTACATACGTACGGACGACCCGAGAACATAACGTCCCTGGTCACCTCGAGGCGAAGGCATACAAACGGTTTACAGATAGCTCTACCTAATGCGCAGTAAGATAATATTTAAAGCAAGCAATGTTCAATATTCATTAAAAAATCTACCATAATACTTCAATTGCATAAATCAATCATAATTCAACTTTGCTATTTACACATCGAAATAGTGAAACTCATTAGATACAATTTACTACGTATTTTCAAATCATTTGGAAAACAAAATCATACTCTCTAGTAAAGGTAAATATTACTAATTGATGTTTAGTTATATGTATGAATATCTGCGCGAACTCTTCAAAAATTGAAATTAGCGCATTGTTACGGTACTGAACAGCCACTAAAAATTATTTTGTTTCTAATCTTACTTTCTCAATGTCCCGCACTGAAGAAAAGATCTTCCTCGAAAAATCTCACTCACCTGTCACTTTTTTTTTCCGTAGAATAACACTACACTCTTCCATCAATTTCTTTAAACTTGGAATTATTTTGACCGTCAGAGATAACTTTGTGGAATGCTTTCAATGAGGATGTTGGCACTGAGACTGTAAACCGTTATGGGGTGTTTTGACAAAATGTAGAAAGCTATTGCTATTTCCTTTATCCACATAAAACCAGATAGAGTAAGCGATACTGGTTATACGTACAGTATTTGCTTTGTTTGTAAAGAGCACTTTTTCTATGTATGCATCCCATCCTTTACTGGTATCAAAGGTAGCTGAAAAACATCCATTTTGGCATATACACAATCAATCAGGGAGAGAATAATTAAAAACCATAAGAGCTAGTAAATGGATATGTCGCATTAAGAAGGACTGTAATTCTCTTTACTATCTTCCCGGACAAAATCAGTGTAATACTCCTATTAGCTATGAATATGTATATATATATATGCAATAACCAATATAACAAAGATAAAAAAGCGGAATATCAGTAATTTGTGCATCACTTGATTTAAGCAAATAAAGTCTGAAAAGGAATGCTTTTAAATTTGAACTACGTCTTACCAATCACAGTTCTGCTTTATATTGCTCGATATATATGTGTTCAAGTAAAATGCCGCGGTATAATATTTTGATTGAGTGCTGTATGCACAGATTGTACTTGTTGTTGTTTGCATGCTACTTATTGTCGCTATGCTCCGAGAGCCATGAGCTTCTTCTTGTCGAGGTCGTCCTGCCGCTTCATGGTGCAGAGGCAGACGATGACGAAGATGACGAAGAGGAGGCCGATCAGGCAGATGAGAGCGATCCACCAGGGCTCGATGAGGAGAGCGGCATCCGCGGCTTGCGGCAGAGTGTTTCCGTTATCACCGGCTGCAAGAAATGGGTAATATTACAAGGTCAGGAGAGTGGAAGACAGAAATCATGCAACCAAACAGCAACTCATTTGCGCTCATTTTCATTTTGACATTAGTATGGATCTGATTAAAGAAAAAACAGAAGAAACTGCACAATTCAAACACAATACCAGAACGAATAGAATAACATATATTATACATTTTTCAGACGTTTTGTGATAAGTACTGCGAGGTACTTGACAAGTACTATTTGCGAAGCTTACATTTCTCGCCACAGAATAGAATAAAACAAATCACATGTTTTTTAACCCTGGACGATCCATATGATACATTTACAGGAATGAGATAAACTAGGAGTTAACAGGTTATAAGGGGTGAAATGAACACTATTTGTAAGTGCTTACTTGTCTCTGAGCAGTCATCCCCAATAAACCCTGTCTTGCAGACACACACGTAGGTGTTGACGCTGTCGATACACACGCCGTTATTCTGGCAAGGGTTGCTGTCACACTCGTTGATTGCTATACAGAGAAGGAAACAAATATGAACCCAGGTTTAGCTCACATATTTCAGACGGGCATACATAAACTTGCAATGCATATAACTATCAATCTTCCAAGGCAGGGATTTCGAGCGCTGTTGAGTACAATCCAAAAGGCAGTTGCGACTTTGAATATGAAAAAAGTTCTCTTTACACAATCAGGATATCACCCTGTTTTAGGTATTTTGTATATTTTGACATTGTATAATTTATGGTAATATGGAGGAATGTATGTTTATAAATGAGTTTAATAGACAGAGAGATATCATTCTTCCCTATTCAGAATGTTTGGAAGGGTATGACACTAATACTGTATCTCTAGATTGATTTGACTAAAGTTTACAATCAATGTCTAATTGATATGCGTTGAAGAATTGTTTAATCTTGGGAAATATGTGTACCCTTTAAAAAAGGTGCATTGAATAATACGATTTAGTTGTATTCCAGCTGACATTTTCCATGAACAGAATATCTCCTCCAGACGTGAAACTCGGAATTTATTCTTATTTGCGTATTGGTAAACAATACTTAAAAAGGAACACATTTCTATTTGTATACTCGTATATATTACAATCGCAAACACAAGCCAAAGCAGGCTTTAAGAAATAAAAATTACAAAAAAGGAAGTACAAATAAGAGGTCACGCAAGCAGTCCCAGTCAAGAGAGTCCTAAGCCGAATTAAGCAGAATTTAACAAAAGAGTCAATCTTCAAAAAAAAAAAACAATATGCAGATGATGCTATGATAACATAATTAAACAAAATTAACTAATGAGTATTGCCTTATTCTTTGTGAACACATAATTGTGTCTGATTTCGTGAACTGTGTGCAGTTCTCCCAGCAATGCACTTTTATCTATAAATGTCTTGTCAAAGGGACAAAAAGTATACATGTAAATGAGAGAACTGAAAGGATTTGGTTCTTACGTGATTCACAGAGCACGCCCATGAATCCAGGGAGACAGATGCACACTGGGTTACCGTCTCCATCAGACACGCACGACGCTCCATTAGCGCAGGGCTGTCCGCCAATACAAGTGTCTACAAAAGTAAGCGCGAATACAGCATAAATATCATAACATCTCCAAGCAATTGTTTCCAGTTACACGGGTGATCAAAAATCACATTTAACTCCTTTTACTTTTTACCAAATGTCCCAAAGAGTTAAATCAAATACATCACATACTTAGATTTCTTAAATTGTGATTTAACATCGATTGTAACTATATTGGTAATTGATACAGTGCTTACAACTCGTAGCATGGTTTCTTGGTAATCATAATTTCTCATGTCAGTTTACATAATTTAAATATATGCAACCTGGAACTGAAATATACAAGAAGAAAATAGCTTTGCTGAAATTGAAAGTCATAATATATTATCATGATATCAAAATGTCGTGTGTAGTACAAAACATTTCTTTTCCTTTGGGCATCAAAACACAACAAATTGAAATCAAATTTGAAAAAATTAAAGTGTGTAAATCATTTCAGAAATGTATGCACACTTAATAAGGCATGTATGGGTTGAAACAATTATTGATTCCTGTATGTTTTAAAACCTATTCTTAAAATAGACTATCCCTTCCTACATGTATATATTACAAAGTACAATACGAACACATGTATTATGTTATTCATAATAACATGAGACGTTAACGTCTTGTCAAGAACATTTACAGGCCCAAGAGAAACAAACCTACTATCGGCATGCAAAGCGTGAGACTTCTTACCTGAACGCGACTCGCAAAATGTGCCTCTGTACAGTTCTGTGCATTGGCACTCAAAGCTGTTGATGCCATCTACGCACGAGCCTCCATTGCGGCAAGGGTTGCTATCACACTCCGCGATATCTGGCAGAGAAACAAACAAAATCCATTATCATTCATAATTGCTCTTTACACTGAGAACCCATAAACTGCCATAGTAACACAATAAACCTTCACAAACATGTTCAAGCAGAGGGTAGAGTGATGCCGACCCTTCTTAGTTCATCCCCAAAGACTGTCGTGTACTAACTATATTGCCTAGTCATTAACCGTTTGTATGCTAAGTAAACTAATGTTTTATGGGAATTTTGTGTGGAATTTTTGTGTATTACTTGTAAAAAAAGTTACATGTGACAATAAAAAAACAAGAAGACGAAAAGGCAAACTTACTTTCTTCACACTGATCTCCCTCAAAGCCAGGCATGCAATCACAGGAGTAGTCTCCTGAGCTTAAGACGGAGCACTCGATGCCATTCTCACCGCAGTAATCCACTGGACAAACACCTGAAGTGGCAAATAAAAGCAGAACATGTATATACATTCCTCTCATGTGATAATGCTTTTTGTTTTGGTATTTCCAAGTAAGGTATTTCCCTGCTAAAGCTCTTATGAAGATTTTGTTAAAAATCTCATCCTTTCGATTCATGATTATTTTTTGGTTTAAAGGTGAAAAAATATATTATGGTAACACCTTGTACAAATAGCATTTTGTATATTCGATGGACTTCCTGCTAAATGTACACAACAATAAACTGCCAAAGAATTATTATGATCTTTTGCACGAAGTTCGACCTGGCATACCTGTATGCGTCTCACAGAAGGTGCCCATGTACACCTCAGTGCACTGGCACTCAAAGCTGTTGATCAGATCCATGCACGTCCCTCCATTACGACAGGGGTCGCTAGCGCACTCATCCACATCTGACAAAGGAGAAAGGAGAGGATCGTTTTTCATGATTTATTGTCTTTCCTTTGTTAGGAAAATTATCTTACAATTTCTCGCAGTTTGTTAAACATACATTTCATTGAGAGATTCTCCAAGCTTTATTTTGTTGTACATATTTGGTTAATTTGTTCTTCCTGTCTAAATATAGTGATACAACGTTACACACAACTCAAATTAGAGTTCCTGGTATGCATTGATTTTTCCCTCGATTGAACAATATCGAGTGCATGTTTTTAAGCTTGAATACACCCAAGTTCAATTTATCCAATCCTGGAATTTGCTTTATAGTACATTTTTAGTTACATATAGAATGCGGATGTTCTTCAGAATATTTTAATTGAGCATAGGTCTACTAAAACTGAAATCAAAATGATGATATAGCTTTTTGTAATGTGTGGCTATTGAAAAGGACAATACAATTCCACACTTACTAGCATCACACTGATCTCCTTCGTAGCCGGGCGCACAAGTGCAGACATAGTCTCCAGAGTTGACCACAACACACAGAACACTGTTCTCACCACAATAATCGGCAGGACATTGCCCTGTAAATGTACATAAGTGACACAAGATTTTTAGAAACGATGAATTCAGGAGGCAGTGTCAGCTTTGAATGGAAACGAGAGAAATAGCAGAAAAAAATGACAAATGTTTCACTTAATATTCTGACCATAGTTCTGATGATATTGCTATGATAGAAATGAGACTTTAGGAAAGTAAACATACTCGTTGTACATCTGTCATCAACAAATCCCTCTGGGCATGCACAGACAGGTTGCAGGTTTGCATCCAAGCTGCATGTTCCATCGTTAAGACAATGATCCTCGGGGCAAGTCAAAGCTGGTGTCAGGAAAGAAATGGCAAATAGTTTAATCAGGTTGACAAAAATAATCTAAAACTTATTTTTTCTATTTCTTTCTTTTCCTTCTTCTTTGTAACTGTAGCTCGTCATCTCCATTTTGTTCGCAATTCTTTTATTTGTCTCTCTATAAATATTTAAGAATTACCATTTTCCCTTTAATAGTTTTTCCCTTTAATAGTGTAAGCTGAGTTATACTTTCAAGAGCACAAACATGTGTGAAAAAATCGACATTACTTTTCATTGCTCTCAAAATCTTAATGTTATTGTTACGTGATCTAGCTACCCGTTTACAGTTTCTAATGTTACAGAAGAAATTTCTAATGAAGCCGTGATATAGCTATATGCCAATCACTCCGAATAAGAAAAAAATACTGAGATGCAGCTATGTTCTATAAGTAAGATATGCATAATTTGTAGACAGTGTACCTTCTTCGCAAGTGTCGCCAACCCACGCGGGAGGGCACTCGCAGATGAATCCATTGGTGTTGAAGTTGAAGAAGCAGCTGCCACCATTCTGACAAGGATCACTAGAACACGGTGTTGCGACAGCTGTGAAAATCGTGGAAAACCACATACATGATAAATGAGACCGTATTATAGGAAATCAATATTAGTCGCTCAATGTTTCTTTTAGTATTTCTTGGTATACACGAGGATATGTAATATTATTTTGATAGACTAATACTTGCAAAATCATGAGTTTGCCTCAAACCAGTAATATCCTTTATTATCGTACTTCAGTTCCCATGAATCGCCCTTTCTTGAACACTGTTCTACTCATATGACACCACCCATTCTGTATATGAAACTTTCACCGCGGTATCACAAGTCACTATTTAACTAGAATGAATGAATAACACACTCCCAATAAAAGAAATGACTCCCCCTAAACTAAATAATATTCAATATGTAAAGCAATACATAGTTCCAACACCTCAAAGCACATATGGACATTTGTAAATGCAATGCATATAACAAGGAAGAATAAAGAAAAGACCGTATCATGCAACCCAAGCAAAATGTCCTTTCCCAGTTTTACGCTCAACGTGCATTTTGTCAAAATTTTAAAGGCACAGCAATACTACCACCCATACGTGCTATGTCATTTCTCTCCAATTTGAATTGTTATGAAATAAATGCTGCCGAAGATATAAAACTAATGATTCTTACTGAACGAGAAGATTGAACAAAATTGAGAAAAACAATTTGTGGAATGAAAAGTGAGACAAAATTATTAATGGTATTATAACACAGATAATAATGATGTTGATAATGAAACATTGCTCATTCTTTTATAAAAAGAAAGAACCTCGAACATTACATTTCTAATGTAGAAGAAGAGATTCTAGCCATCCCTGTATTATTCTGACCAAAGATAATTCAGATTGCGTATTTTCTCTGCTCAACTGGGGCTAATATATAACTGTGGTCATATTTTAAACCTATTTACCCATGAGGAGACATGATACACATTTACTGGCTGTGGTAGCCTATTAAAGAAATCACGACTATAAACACTCATTGACTCCATAGTGCACCTAGAGATAGCCAAGTGTGCACCATATCGGTTAAGATAATATTTTATCAATTAAATGTAGATCATTGAAAACACTCGACTTTAATTTGATTCAGTATTTAATGTTGTTATTTTTCAAACATATTTTCTTGATGTGAGTATTCCACAACGAATGAAGTCCTAAATACAAAAAGAAAAATCATATCTGCTATGCCTTCATAGGATAACAGAACACATACTTACATTCTTCACAATTCCTGCCTTGGAACGAGGCTGTACAGGTGCACACATAGTCAAAGTTGTTGTCGATATTGCGGCACTGTCCTTCATTCAAGCATGGGTTGCTGGCACATGGTAGGGCTGAAAATGAATGAAGAAAATGAAAAACATGAATGTATTCTAAGGAAACGCACATGTGTAACATGTGAACAGATTTAATCATTGGGAGTGTAAGTAAGTGTGCCCTCACATTTGTTTTTTTTACCACCAAGGAAACAATTTTTACTCTCCACCTTAGCATTTATCCAAAGTCACATGGCAATCTAAAAACATTCAGAAGTGCAGGAAACTGACAGGATGAATAAAACGTATAGGGGATATGCCAACATTGACGTCAAAGGGGGGAAAGAAACCTTCGTACATTAACTTTTGATTCTCTAACACAACAAATAGTTCTGAATAAAATCATTCCAGTGTTGCAATCTACAAAGTAAACATTAGCAATGATCGGCTCACCAAAGTCACAGAGGTCGGTGATGAGGAGACGGAAACCCATCTCCGTCTTATCGTCATCGGTGACAAAGCTCATCCAAATAGTGGTCTGTGCTGAGGTGAAGTTCACCGGCTCAACGTCGCCAGACAGGATCCCGCCGGCAAGCAGCGAGTCCTGATTCCCAAACACGGCACCCCCTCCAATCTGCAGCACATCATAGTTAAGCTCGGTCTGGAAGTCGGTGACCTGGATGTGGAGGCGGTTCTTCTCCGTGGAGGACACGAGCCAGGTGCAGGTGCGGTTGTCGTCGTAGCCGCCGGGGTAATTGGGCGATGTGATCTCCAGCTGGCTGCACTCAGGCAGGAAGTAGTCGACATTGCAGCTGGTCCCTGGAGTGGAGAAGAAGAGGTACAGTGGGTGATAAGTGAATGCAATGCAATGTATACATCATAGATAGATAGTGAGAGCACTGTGGTATAGGGGATAGAGCGCTTAACACTTGAATCACAACAGATTTTGGGTTTGACCCGGGCCAGGTGCATACAATGAAATTAATATAGATGTATTTATCGCAATCATATGAACACAATACAAATAAATTGAAAGTAAGTTGAAATGAAAAACCAATTTCCAATATATTCACTAAACTTCAGTATAATGATATTGTCACACAAGTGACAAAGACGTCATAAATCAATTCGCATAGATAGGTAAAGAGGATCAGGAGGGAAAATTGAAGGATGATTTGCAGTAGCTTCTTCTCAATCCTGACTTCATGAAACAAACACTCTGAGCCATGCTGTGCCTTATACCTTTACAGCAGACATATCAAGTATTCACACACGCTATGTTGTACAGGCCGGGGTCGTACCATACATGTAGCGAGGCTTTCATTGGGCCGTGCCTCCTTGTATTTCTAGTATCGATATAGATGCAGCCGACTTACTTGTCTCACAGTTTGCTCCATCCCACCCTCGAGCACACCGACAGATATAGGCGTTGAAGAGATTGTCACATGTTGCTCCATTCAGGCAGGGGTTGCTCTCACACCTGTCAACAACTGACATGAAAACCCCCCACAAAACCATGAATTGTTGATATTTAGGAAGACTGCCATAGAAAAAAGCGATACAGACTCATGAAAAAGGTCTCTATCTGTGACAAGGCAGACGCTCTAATAAATTTAACTTAAAATGTATCAATTGTTAATGGATGTTTTGTTTCCGTTGAAGGCCAGGCAGTCTATTATCAAACTGCACACTGTATTTGTTACGAAGTTTGATAACCTGACCTTAATTAATTATGCAATGCCCATAAAACGATTGAATATATGAGGTCATGATAAAAGTAATCAGAATGTTACAGTACTTGGAAGCTTTCCTAACAGACCTGCATTTAAGGTGATTATAATATTGCTTTGAATTGGAAATGTATGTACTGTTAGTGCTTTTCTTATATCGGAAAGTGTCAGTATTTTATACATCATACACCATACATCATACATCATGCTCTGAATCACAACAAAGGGAGTTATAGTTTAAAAAAAATGATATAAACTCTTTGTTGGCCATTGATACTAATACACACGCAAATCAGATAGAGTGGCAGTTTGATTGGCATAGAATAAGGATCTATTTTGTTTTTAAAAGCTGGCCGTTACCTTCAGTGCACGTTGTTCCACTGAATCCAGTATCGCAAGTACAGGTGAAGCTATCGATGCCATCGGTACAGATGCCATTGTTCTGACATGGAATAGATTCACATTCGTCGAGATCTGTAGATAGATCATGATTAACAGTTATGACAATTGTACAATAACAATTTGCTAGGGTATGGTGACACAAGCAGCTCAAGATGTCGTAGTTTTTGTGTATTTTTTGCCAGGAAACTGCGATGCCAAGATGAACACATAATAATGTCATGAAAATAGGGTTCAACCCTGTTTTAAAGAGATTCGTGATA
This sequence comes from Arbacia lixula, assembly GCA_963669155.1. Classification (NCBI taxonomy): domain Eukaryota; kingdom Metazoa; phylum Echinodermata; class Echinoidea; order Arbacioida; family Arbaciidae; genus Arbacia; species Arbacia lixula. The sequence goes on along the minus strand of OZ022583.1, from coordinate 22,247,669 downwards.
ATTATTCTACAAAAAAGAAATCAAAATTCCTCCCAAAGCGCAGCACAGAAATGTAGCATGATCAGTTTCCATCGTCTTAACTCAGAGTGCATATCTAAATAAGATGAAATATGATATGATGAAAAAAGGATTATCTTACTAGTTTCACAGCGGTCGCCATCAAACCCAAGTTGGCAGGTGCAGCTATAAGCGTTGTCCTCATTTTCACAAAAACCGCTATTCAGGCACGGGTTGCTGAAACATTCGTCAAAGTCTGAGGGAAAAGCATATCATAGGTATGTTTATCTTCTTAAAATCATGGGAGTGAATGATATACACTTATCAATTGATAGAATATAATTGCAAAATGATCCCTCTGAAAGATTGAAAAATGTTATTTTTCACGTGATAAATTTAGCAGCAGAGGTATGTTTTATTCATATTAATAAAACATGACCACAGCGTATCATGGATAACTTTTTATGCGTATTTTTTGACTCAGTATATGTGAGAATTTGTAATAGTCAATTGTATAATAAAATGTTACAAGTCATCACTTCTTTAAAACGATATGTGCGAACTTCCCAACGTATACAGTCAATCAAAATAAGATATAATTCCACATGATATCAACTCTGGTTGAGTAAAATTGACACACATTGTAGCTTTGTAGATTCATGAGAACTACGATAAACTGAACACACAATATAACATACCATTTTCACACCGTGATCCCCATCTTCCATCGGGACAGGTGCACACAAAGTAGGTGAAATAGTTAGCACAGGTTCCTCCAAATTCACATGGGTCGGATGCGCATGCGTCAACAGCTGTATAAAAATATGTATAAATGATAATAAAACAATTCCATAAGAATGAAATCTTTTCTGATACCTCTTCCCCCCCCCAACATATCCACCCCCACACAAAAAAACAAACAAGTCCACCCCCCATATTACACACACACACACACACACACACACACACATATATATATATATATATATATGGGTGTGTGTGTGTGTGTGTGTGTGTAATGATCTTCCTGCAGTGCAGTGCAGTGCAGTGCAGTGCAGTGCAACTCTGTTTATATGACACACTGGTAATGTACGAAATGTAATTCTAAGGAATGAATTATTGATTATATACAGGCTCTGCAAAATATAAACATTTATGATGAAAAGCGTAAGAAGAATGCAAACTAAACCATGGGCAGAGTGTTTAAATTAATAAATGCAAGATCGTTGCATGCTGATTGATTGGTGTTTATTATTGATGTTTTATAAGAACAAACTCGTATAAAAGAAGATGAAAGAATCTTTGATTGGGCTGATTTATTCAACCTGAACTTACGCTCTGAGCAGTTGGGTCCCTGGAACATACTGGTGCACACACACTCATAGGAGAAGCTCGCTTGATCCACACACTGGCCTCCATTCAAGCAAGGGTTACTCATACAAGGCAAAACGACTGAAGGAATCAAGAAAACACCAAAACGCATTTTATTCATCGTTTACACTAATGTATGTTTAGACAAGTAGTCGTGTCATGCATATCTATACTCATTCACATATTATTAGGTGAATAATGGATGGTCGGATGGGCCACTCCACATGAAAGCGTTGGTCACTCAGTAACATAAAGGCATAAATAATGATTTTAAACGTGATGTTATTAACTGAATCACATAGGAATTCAAAAGAGTTATTTAAACAAAAATATTCCAGCATTTTCTCTTGTTATAATGATAGGTACCTCTTCACACAAGTAAGTTATATGTTCGTACTTCAAGAATGAGGATTCAAAGTATCTCAATTTGAAAGTATCAACTACATTACATTTCAATGGAAGGAAAAGGAATAAGTATGACAGTGGAATAACAGAGTATTTACAATAAATTCATTAAATATTATGTAATACTTACGGATTTCACAGTTGATTCCACCATAGCCGATAGCACACTCACATATGTATCCATACACGTTGGCCATCAGCTGACAAGCTCCACCATTCTGGCATGGGTCACTCTCACAATAGTTTATAGCTGTAGTATAAATGTTAGGCACACATGCAGTCATGCAAATAAAAATACCCCAAATTTTCTCAAAGAAATGTATGCATATTCTATAAAAGCACTCTCCCAATTACCATAACCAAAGCTTTCATCAACTAAGAATGCAATTATGTGTCCCGGGTGATTTACATGCAATTCTGAAACCAGATACCACATAATGCAGACACCTCATATTCTGGCATTGAAATATGTTTGCAATAATAGGAAGAACAATACAAGCATTTTTTTCAGAGTTGCATAAGATAAAGAGAGTTATTTTAAATATAGACAAGATATATCCCCATGCAACTTTTTTTAGAACAAGATTAGAAAAGCAATGTTAATGAATATTCACGTATGAAAAGTGTCTTCCTCAAGCAGGATTTACCTTACTGTACAATTTCACAACTTCTCCAATAAAATTGTACTTTAAAGTGATCACAGGTGTTTTTTCCAGATATCAACTTGTTCTCGAGGCCAGAATTCATACTTTGCCTCCGCCCTTTCAATGATGCAGATACAAATGTCATTCAGGTAATCACATGCTAAACGAACAACCGATAGTGTTCAATTCATGACGCAAGGTGAGCCGCAATGCGTATTCCACTTACCTTGGTCACATTGGTCTCCTTGGAAACCAACGGGACAGCTGCAAAAGTAGTCCCCATTCCCCAGATCGGAGCAGGTAGCTCCATTCCGGCAGGGGCTGAGGGAATCGCAGGGATCCACATCTGTACAATAGGAATAGAAATGTCATCACGCATGTCACTACAATCACAGTCGTCTATCAAAAACTACTCAATGGAAACAGAAAATATATCATTTAGTCTGAAGGGATTAAACAGGCTTCATTTAATGTCAATCGGACACGATTTTTTCCATTGTTGGCAGTTAAACATATAAACTTATAAAGACAACGGACTATCTGCTACATGCAATGTATAACAAAAAACACTTTTCATACCATTGAAATTAATAATATGGAAAGACATGAGATATAGTTTCAAAAAAAATTATTGGTCTCGTTTCCGACATGGCTTTTGTAATAAACACTCTACTTACATGTTTCACAGACATCTCCAATGAATCCCTGAGCACAATTGCATCGGTACGCTGATCCTAGGTTCAGGCATGAACCACCATTGAGACACGGATCTGATACACACGGGTTCACCACTGACAAAATAAGATGAAAGACATATTATTGATCGAAATGGAAAAATATACAAAATTATTTCATTCCCAAATTAACGATAAATATTACTAGTCAAAATATGTTAACAGGTAGTAATTTAAACATTAAATGTGCAATGTCAAATCTACACATGTCTGTGAGTTTAACACCATACATTTTAAACAATGTCACAAAAAATCCTTTAGTTTCTAATTTAGCGACTCACTTATAGGATTGAACTCGCTCCTCAAATTAACACCATCACTACACTGATTTGTTTTTTTGTTCTGACATAAAGTCAAATTAAAATGTGGGTGCTGTTTTTTTTTTTAAAATCTGATTTTTTATAAAACGATGTTGCTAATACGAATGCCAAATAATACTTAAATGATCTTGCAAAGGGCCTTGGCCCCGATGATTTATCACCGTTGCATATATTTATGTATATATGACATGTAAAAAACCAAAGCAACTCAATTTAATGTAATTAGCATCACATCGATGAGTGAATGTCTCATCCATTGTCATATACAGCCCTATATTTATATATCATTGTTTTTACGGTCTTTAATATGTACACGATTTACTTGTTGACACATGTATTTGCCATTATATAGGAGTTGGGCAGACAAATTAATGCATCAAAAACAAAATTAACTTCGTGAAGAATAACTCGATGGACAAACATTCTGATAGGAATACGTACATGTTTCACACATGGAGCCTGCATAGCCTGTGTTGGAGCAGTCACATCTACCGCTAGCACACACTCCACCATTCAGGCACACGATTGATTCACAAGGATCTGGTGCTACGAGAGAGAAGGAGCAACATCAACATTTTAAAATGACAACATATATCACCTGATACATAGACATGATCCATCTTACCATTTAGATTAAACGTGTATGAAATCTTACAGTTATGAAGGAAGAGGAGAGATGAGGAATATAGCGCAAAGCGGTCTCCGATCTCTAGGCTATAGGTTTCGGCACACAACATATTCTTTGATTTTCCGGATTTTTTAAACAAAATTTTGCTTTTTGACCGGAAACAGGGACACTCTGTCTTTAATGGTGCTGGGCAGTAATAATGTACGAGGCCCATAATCAATGGAGTGCCATTCCACCATGTCCATGAGTCCTATTCTAGGACTCATTTCAGGATGAGTTAAAATCTGGACCCCATTGATGATAGAAGAATAATTCTGGTATGATCACAGACTGTAATTATTACCACCTGTCTGACCTACCTTTATCAAAAACAAACCAATCATGTAATGTAAAAAAAAATATGATGGTAACTTCCTCGGATAAAGTTAACATTGAAATTATTAATACTATCATTCCAAATTTAAAAAATCCTAAGTGTCACTAATGTACAACTGAAAACAATTCAAATTCAAAATTTCAAAATTTTAGTTGGCAGGTTGAGCAAAAAAATGGAAGATAACTTTGATGTTCTCCTGAATTCCTCTTACCATCAATTACTCACAAGATGCACTGTATAGGACAATAAAGTAAATTCCCCACCCCCCTCTAATTGACTCATGCTTCAAGATATACTGCTAAAATGTAATTACTTACCAATTTCACATCGAGTTCCAGAATAGCCACCAGTAAACTGACAGTCACATTCATAGCTCGTGATGCGGCTGATGCAAGTTCCACGAATGCATGGATTAGACAGGCATGGGTTCGGCTCTGCAAGTTTAACAATGGGGAAACCACAAATATGTAAGTTTCAGCCAATGAAATTCACACATCATAAAGTTAATAGCAGTTCACAATACGTATCGCTGAATATAGGTATCATCATCTCTCACTTTTTTGGTTGAGTAGTGTATCGTCGAATGCACTAGGAGGTGCAACGTAGAATCTGTATTTCACAGGTGGGATCAGTGGCAAATTGAGTGTTTATTAAACAGGTGCAATTACATGAAGACCGCTTGGATGGGATTCAAATTGAATGTGTCAAGTCGATTTTTGTTACAGATATATATGCCTCTGTTGACAGGTTTTTATTCAAAGTCGTCATTTAATGTCATGGGATGTGGCATGCATACTGGTGTACACTCAAACACAGCTGATACATGTTATGACGGTTATCCATATCAAAGGACGGAACGTAGTACCTGTTTCACAGGTAGGCCCAGTGAAGCCCAAGGGGGAAGTACTGCAGTCACAGCTGTAGGCCGTTCCAAACGTCAGGCACGAACCACCGTTCTTACACGGGACGGATAGGCAGGGACTTGGCGCTATGAGAAACGAAAGGGGAAAACAAATCGGTTTCAATTGATTATATTACACATCTATTGTTAGATGTTAAACACAAAATGTTTAATTCAACTCGAATTAACTTTCAAGATGATTCTTCTTTATATATATATATGTATATATATATATGATCTAATTTTTCTAATTCTTATTCCAATATTTCGAATTGATTGTAAAAATTCTAGAAAATTACATTACCCCAAAATACGTATACCATGCACAAAAAGCAGAATAAAGACGCAGTTCTTTTATTGACTTTGAAATAGGAACTCCTCAGCAAATTCATTCATGCATTCATATTATATAAGGAACTGTTGTTAAGGAAGTTATTCCTGTTCAATAACCTGGAATTTCGCTGGTTTTAATCGGCTCTCACGTTTATAATCGGATATTCCCAACTTTTAAATCGAATTGATTGAAAGAAAAATGTTCGCACTTCTAAGCACAAGCCTCAGCTATCGGCCGTTGACATCTCTTTCCTTTTCCACTAAGAGTACATGCAAGTCTAGATAAACCGACTTAGTAAGGCTTTGATCTCTCTCCTACATAGAAATGATGATCATCGAGCACTAGTCTATTGTTCAGAGATGATTATGACTGCAATGGATAAGGAAGACATTGTCCACAAACCATACCTAATGCCATAGGCTAGGGCAATACTTACCATTCTCGCAATTTAGTCCGGTATATCCATTGAGACATTGGCAGGTATAATAGCTTATAAAGTTGCTACATATTCCGTTGCTACTGCATGGATTGGACTCGCACGCATCAGGAGCTTAATATAAAGAAAGCAGCACAAACGAAACACATGCACAATCACATCACATGCCTCTATTGAAAGTCATATAATCATGCCGATATTCTAAATAAAGGTTATTGTAGAAATTAATTAACCTGCAATCCTTGTTATTCACACTATCCATACTTTGCAACTCAAGTACAATGATACATTTTGTGAAGAGATCAGTAGAGTCTACGCATGCCATTAAGATCTAGAATCAATCAATCGTGCTGTCATATCAATTCAAACTACGTAATCATGCTTTGGGGGCTGAAGATAAACATGGCATACTCATCTGAAAGCTATCATACATCCAACTCTGTTTAGTCTGTCTTTATACACTACGAACAAGGACAATTCTATGGGTACCTTTAAAATCTTGTCCGCATTTAACAAAAGACCATTTTCACATAAAAGCTTTACTAGAAACGTAATTTCATATCCATGAAAATCCGTGTCTTACAAGTACTTCATGCAACGTTCCGTGTAAAACATAATGAATGGCTCTTCAAATTAACTTACGAGTGAATTCTTCGCACAAATCGCCAGTGTAATAGGTGGGGCAAATACACTGCTGAGAGTTCGTGCCATCCACATAGCATCCACCACCATTGAAACATGGGTTTGGCTCGCATGGGTTTGCTGCAATAGATGGAAACATTTAAATAAGACATACGTCATAAGGGCATCATGATATAGCGTATAAGCTTATCTATTTAATCATTTTAAGCAGACACTACTCTCAAGACCGCCATGAGACATTACAGATAAGCTCAGCTTTTCAGATATCTTTTGTCATTTGTCATAAAACATTTGTCATAAAACTGTCATAAAATACAATCAATATACATATTTCTGGTGATTTTAAGTTCACTCAGGATAGTTTTCTTGGTTATTTGAACATGTATACCGTAGAGAAGGACTTACCAGTATTTCAAACATTGTTATGATTTAATTTCATAGATGGTAATATGACATACACTATAGCAAAAAAGTAAAGAAAAACAAGAGTAAAGTGCTTCCTTGCAGAAAACGGAATATGTAAAGAGATGTGAAAATATGAAGAAATTGTATTCGAAATTGCTCTAAGTAGCAATTCTTTCTTAAGAGAAGACACGCAAAGCTTGTGTTTTGTTCTTTGCTGAATGTCTATACTTACGTGGCGGAGTGTAGATGTCACAGAATTCACCAGAATAGTATGCTGGGCACTGGCATGTGACTGACTCGCCGGCAGCAAGGCAGGTAGCGCCATTTTGGCATGGGGTTGGATCACAAGGATCTGAATAGACAAAGGAAGTATTACAAGAATTTTATAATCGCATTTGAGCAGTGCCTGCACATTGAAAGAGGGCAACCAAAATGTTTCGTTGGTCACCCTAAAGTCTGGAATCAGCCATACGTCCCAACTACACTGATGAGTAACTTGGCTATTTTGAATTTACTATATTTGGATAATATATTACTCTCATTTTATTTTTTTACCTTGAGACTTCATTGCAAGTGGGGCACCCAAACATGTTACAAATTGTTAGTTTAATGTCTGGAGTTACGCATAAATCCCAACTAATGAGTAACTCTGTTATTTCAAATTTGCTACGATCTATTGGATTAGCTGTCATTATATTTTTACTTTGGACTTCATTGCACGTGAAAGAGGGCACACAAACTGTTGCAAATTGTCATCCTAAGTTATGGAATCACTCATAAGTCCTAACTATACTCATGCAATGTGCTACATGTTGTTGAATCAGCCCTCATTGCATCTTTACGTTAAATCCATTAAAGGTGAAAGAGGGCACCCAAAGTGTTGCAAATTGTCACCAGCATGGGCGGAAATTGCTCCCCGAAGGTGGTGGTGGTGGGGGGGGGGGGGGGGGGGGGGAGGCATGTTTTTCCTCAAAAATCGCTCCCCGAAGGTGAGCATGGTGAGGGAGACATGTTTCTCCTCAAGAAGTATCCGCTGAGCGAGGGGGGAGGGGGATTGTTTTGGGGAGGCGTTTTTTTCATGATTTTTAACCCCGCCCAGTCTCTGAAAGTGCTCTCAGTGCGGTGGGGGGGGGGGGGGGGGGGGGTAATGGATTTTTTTTTTCATTTTTTATTTCAATCCAGCACAGTCCCTGAAAGTGCTGTCAGTGTGTGTGTGTGTGTGTGTGTGTGGGGGGGGGGGGGGACATTCAGTATGGTGGTGGGGGGGGGGGGCAGAATCGAAAAAGTGGGGGAGGGGGACACTATCCCCCCGTCCCCCCCCCCCCCCCCCGGGATTTCCGCCCATGGTCACCAGGATTTTTGTAATTAAAGAAGTAACTCATTCATTTATAATGCGCTAAATTAGACCGCATTACATTTTTTACCTGTAGTTTCACTGCAGGTGGCACCGGTGTAGCCAGTGGGGCACAGACAGTAGAATGCTCCAGGGGCACCACTGCTCACAAAACACGACCCCCGCACGCAGGGATTGATATAGCAGGGGTCTGGTGGGATGACGACAAGTGCGGGCAGTGCGGGAAAGGGTGTGGCAGGTGGAGCACATGCAAAAGGGTGCAATAAACGGAGTGAGATTCTGGGTTAAAATGCCTATGTAGTTTTAGGCTGTGGAGCCTGGTTGTTTTGATGCACGGCTGCAACCACAACTAGATCTGGAGCTATATTCATGACACCTTACTAGCCTAAATCCATATCCTTACTTCCTAGAATGCATTCTGGGAAGTAAGGAAGCTTAGTAAGTTTTCCTGAATATGGCCCATGAAGGCTGAAACTTGATTAAAGGATACTTTGGATTTTGTCAAGTGGTGGAAGCAGTAGTTCTTCTTCACGTTTATGTATACAGTGTGTTTACTCACTCCACAATGTAGGCTAGTGTCTCAAACATTAACATAATACAGTGTTCCTTTTAGTATGACATACAAGTTGATTCACTAAATATTTGAAGCAATTGCGTTTAAGTCAAACATGCACATGCCTATATAATTTTATTGGTTTACTTTGATAATGACCTGCCAGTATATTCAGTGGAGATAAAAAACAATTGCATTTATGTCAGTCATGTTATCTTAACAAGACTTTAACCATTTTTATCTTCATTTCACTATAATTGAACTATGTAGTAATATATGTGATTTAAGATAAATGACAGATCAATGTGAGCTCTTGTGCAAGTATCCATACAATTTGACATAAACATATTTCATGCAATCAACCATTATGCAATGCAACAGAAAAGTATTGTATATGTTGTAATGCATCAATACAAGCAAAGTTTTGAACCGACTACGGTTAGTAATGGCAAATCACGCTGTAACATGGTGTGTGCTTTCCACGTGTGATTACTGAACTTAACTACATATCTCAAAACATTAAAAATGCTTACAAACTAAACAGTGGGAGCAGAAGTAGTATACGTACTTAAAATCTCACAGGTGTTGCCCAAGTATTCCGCTGTGCAATCGCACAGGTAGGAATTGGTTCCAGTTACCGAGCACGTGGCCCCATTCAAGCAAGGATTGGCGTCACATGCAGAAACTACACATATACAAAACAGGTATACCGCATCATGCATTATAGATACCAGTCAACTTATATAACAGTTTTATCACAAAAAGAACTAAAAGCAGACGCGAAGAAAATTCAGGCAGGAAATTATTCGATTGCACTTCCTACCCATGCATATATCATCACAGAATTTAGAATGCTTTTCTAAGCCTCAGTTTTTCTGTGTATGCTCAAGTATGCATGTTTTGTATTGAGCCCCCTATCAAATGTGAATATGTGGTATGTGATGTGGTATGTGGTACTGATATCTCTGTTTATTTTAATCATGCAAATTATGGTGCATGACCTCGTATATGACATTTCACACCATTTTTAATGCACTTTGGGAGCCTACAGCTGTAAGTTGGTTATTTCCAACTGTTACAACTTGTTTTAGTCTGTACATTATATCATTTATTTACATGATATATGGAGCATTCATAAGTCCTGTGATCACGCTCATGTCATACAGTTATTTACTGTTATGTTGTCTGATATGCATATTACAGTGTATGCATTTCTATAGCGATTGAGGAAAAATAGCTATGAACGAATCCACTGAGTTACCGATAGTCTTTAATATGTGCATTCACAGCATACCTTTCAGTAATAAAATGGCTTCCACTTCAATTTAATTTTGTACAGCAAACACTTTTCCCAACACAGGCGCTAAAACTATTCTCCATGCAATTCTGTTTTCACTGTAACATGAGGCACAACCAACAATGGGCATAGCAAAACATATGCATCAAAGGAAAAAAGAAGTCATAAAACAAATCATATTCAAGACAAATAAACTAAGGCAGTATATAACAGCTGCAGCATGCCGCACAGTTCAGTTATGCCACCTAGATACTTACTAATCACTTCCGTCTCACACTGCGATCCTTGGTGTGTGCTTGGACACTGACAAAAATAGTCAGTGAGACTGCCCTGGTTCTGGAAGCATATTCCAGCATTGAAGCAGGGATTCGGCAAGCATGGGCTATCTACAAAGAGCAATGCCATGGGAGCAAGTATGAAAGCGAATGCAATGTTTCCTTTAGAAAGCAGTTAGAGGCTATGCTTGAACACATGTTGTTTAGAAAGCATGAGAAATCAAAAAGAATGGGGAGGATTTCCACACTAGTAATATAAGAAACTAATCGAAGAGGCCCATGACTACAACCGTAAATGAATCCCACTTTCAGCAATTAGGAATGTAACAAAAAAGAGTCAAATAGTGAACTTTCTTTGATACATGACTCTCTGTGCTGAATTTTCACTGAAATATTCTAAAGGAGAGAAAATGCACACACTAGAATCCCTACAATCCAAAAAAAAAAAGAAAAGAAAAGAAGAGCTGAAAATTTGCCCTGAAGCACTTTAGGAAGAAACCTTTCCGTAACATCTGAAAAAGGGAATCAAATCAAATTTGTATATATTTTCAAGAAAGTAGGAAACACAATGGGAATCATTTGCTTAAAGGATTGATGTGCATTAAAAACCATTAAAAATGGAAATAAAATCTGAAAAGAAAAACAATATTTTTGGGGTGGTCAACAAGTTACCACGCAGAAGAAATATGCAGCAAGTGGCAGGTCATTAGAAAGCGATGTACCTATGATATTGCAGTTAGTTCCGGTGTATCCTGTCGGGCAGCTACACGTGTATCCCCCAGCTTGGTTGCTGGTACACGCACCTCCATTCAAGCATGGAATGCTGTTGCATGGGTTAACTGGAATCACAATCATAAGGGATTAAGGATGAGAACATCCCCTCCTGCTCTAGCATATTACAATCATATGAGGAGCTACAGCAAGCCATCTACGCATATTCGGAGCAAAGTTCATACTCTATTATGAACATTAAGGTTCAAAGTTAGGAATGAAAGCAATTGTAATGAATTTAAATTCAGAATTTCTTAATGACTGAAATGGTTGCTAATATGTTGTAATAGCGTATAAAATCATGGTTTCCAAGGTGGTACTTATGCTTTCCCTCCACAAATTCTAGACCTGATACCTAAAATCTGGAATATCATTCTCATGTATACACATATACGTTGTACTTTTACATTTCTAGCTTGAACACATTCTGATGTAATTCTTTTTGAAGATCTTATAACGTGAATTAAGGCAATTATCCTGGCAAGCAAAGATGCAACGGAAAACAAAAGGATAAACTACCTGATGTCAAGCAGTTAGGTCCTTCGTACCCGTCAGCACACTGACAGAAATAGCTAGACCTATCATCGAGTGTCAAACATGTCGCTCCGTTGTAGCACGGTGTACTCGAGCAAGGGTCGATTGCTATATGGATTGAAAGGAGCATCTCGATAATGAAAAACAAATATATGCAGCATTGTCTAAATTACCCATGTGCTCAAGAAGCGAACTACTTGTATTTGACCAGCGGAGTTGTTTCACAGGATGTACAATTACGTTTGACACCCGACTCAAAACTTACACACATAAGATTCTACTCTTAGTTCTGTGAATCATGAGCTAAAAATGATGGTATCAGCACTTCTGTCTACCGAACGCAAATATTTCAAACTATCTTCCTTTATTCGCTTGAAAGATATTTGGCACACATCTAATAGTTCTAATAGCATTGATGGTGGTAATGGGAAACAAAGAAGATACATTACTATTCAGTAATCCAGGTGATCTAATTTTGTGTATTTGCGAAAGCAGACAGACCTCTCCCCTCTCCTTTCTCCTATCCTATCTCTATGCAAGTCATCCCTCCCCTATTTTCCTATATATTATGTATTATGTACGAGGGCTGCATGCAAATCAAGCATTGCTTAAGCTGTAGCCCTTGTGCGTTATTCATTGCATCGCTGATATGTTCTTTTGTACATTGTAAAAGCAATGAAGAAACTGTATTGCTGTATAGGTAATGAAGAAACCTACTTTGTTAGCAACTAATGTTTATGTATATCCATTTATATGTATGGTACCATCAATGTATATGATATATATATGTGCATGTATCTGCATGAGCAATGATATAATGCAGGAACCAATAAATCAAATAAAATAAAATCAAATCAATGGTGTTAATATGAGCTGTGGATTAGGCACTAGGAATAGCACTAATTCAGTTTAACACTTCATGTTTCAGGTGTGAATTTTCTCACGAAGTTTTCCCACAAATCACATTGAAAAGAATTTTATCTGATAGGGAAAGGGTTAATATTGCATTGATAGGTTCTTACTCTGGAATTCGCAGTTGGTTCCGGTGAAGCCGCTGTTGCACTGACAGATGTAACTGAGTCCACTGCCAGCATTGAAGCAGATCCCATTGACACATGGGTTTGTAGTGCAAGGATTGACAACAACTGAAATAATAGACACAATATATAACTGTAAGAGGAAAAATAATTCCTTGCAAACCATGAACAAATTGTCATAACTGATAATGTGGAAATGAAAAACCCATTTACGTTGTATTACTGATGAGGTACGTTTTGTGTGGTCTTACATCCATAATGAAAGATTTACATGATATATAAATGATTTCCAATAATGTCGAATGGCACTTTACGTAGTTTTATACTTTTATGATTTATTCAAACTAAGTAGCCCTTCCAGTAATGATTACTACTCTTCCAAGAAGTCATTACATACATAAACAAAATATTACACAAACAACCATACACCTTTAGAAAGTTGCATATAAAATATACATAATGAAACACTGATAGCACTGAAAACACAAAATACATAGTTTAGAATGAATATGCAATTATTAAGGACAGTCAAACAAATCGACATATGATGCGCAGTCATGTTAAAAAATGTAAAATTGTATATATTGCATTTAAACAAAGAAAGCTATTTATGTTTACTAATCAAAGTGTTACCAATGTTGCCAATCAAATAACTCTGTGTTTTTTCATTTGAGCTGGACAGAAATGTACGATGCACAAACGTCAGATTGCAAAGCAGGTAATACTACATATAAGCTCACAACGGCACAGATGTGGGAAGCAACTCACTGATTGATTCGCAATTCGTTCCGGTAAAACCAGTATAACATGTGCAGATGTAACCTCCCGTGTTATCGTGGGAGCACGCTCCATTAATACAGGGATTGGAATTGCACGCTGTCTCTGTATGACGAATGAACAATAACAGGATACACATTGTCAGCCACATATTCCTTTTTTTCAAGTTCTTCACATTGACAAGCTGCTCAATTTGCTTTTAATCTCTATAGTTTTAAGGGAGCAATACCGATTTCCTATTCAACTTCTCCAAAGAGAAACAGCTCATTTTAATATTAAAACCTCTCCAGAAATAACACGCGTGAATATTCTGCATATTATTTTTGGTGTCTTTCATTTAAGGATTCATCTTCTTAAGGTAATAAATAATGGAAATGAGTTTAGTAACCCAAAAACAGACAGTATAACATTTGGCAATGATGCTATGATTGCACAAAACTTACATAATATATAGAAGAGTTTAGGCCGATAGTGTTCATCCATAAAAATGATTCAATCCGCAGTGATTTTTTTTAGTTTATCATCATGAAGTGAATTGAGGATTCATCTTCTTAAAGTGATGAAAATGGACATGAGTTTAGTGAACCAAAATAGACAGTAGGACATTTGGCAATGATGCTATGGTTGCACAAAACTGACATACTATATAAAATAGAAGAGTTTAGACCGATAGTGTTCATCCATAAAAATGATTCCATCCGTAGTGATCTTTATAAGTTTATCATCATGAAGTGAATAGCTTGAACATATAGTAACAGTATTGCAAGTTAATGATAGTGAAATTTATGTCAATTTGTACTGATAAAACATAACATAGAATGAGACATAAGCAGATAACGTTACATGTATCATTGTACATTATCATGAAGACTGTTCAAACATCCCATCACCATTCACTTAAATCACGTGAGTGGACATGGTTCTATTTAAGGTGTTTTTTTTTTTTGGGGGGGGGGCGTGAACTTCAGTCCCATGAACACAGAAGGAATGAAGGTCTGACGTTTGTGTGTTACGGGCTGATTCCACATTTCAGTACAATACATTTCATAAAAGCAATACATAACATAATGAGCTGGTGATCATACATAATATATAACAACACATTATGATAACAATTCAAAGAAATAGATAAAATATGTTTTGTTATCATCATGAATTAGCAGTTAGTCATAACATGTATTCTCTATAAAGATGGTGAAATGAAATACCAGAACAAAGTTTCAAAAATGGTGCAAAATGCAATGCGAACAAGGAAACAACAAGATATGAAAATGGTATTAGAATTGTTAGTATCCACATTCCATGCAGTGTACCTATGGGGAATGAAAATAAAAACGGAATTAACATGAAAAATTATGGCAAATGGGATACGGATAATGTATCAAATTGTATGTAAGTGAATATAAATGTTATTCATTATTACTTGTGAGACATGCAATATGATATGAGTGCATCTCCATGCATGTAGCTCCATTGAGGCAGGGGACAGATTCACACGCAGCTGGCATATCCGATTTTAGATTTTTTTCAGTCATTTTCTGTCATTGATTTCGGTTCAAGTTTGTGTTTTTCTTATTTTGTAATTTAATAGCTGATTGCAATGTAACCTTTTCCCTTTAAGATTTCCTCTCTACTTCAGAGTCAATTAGCATACAACTCATAAATGTGATAATGTTGCATGATGTACTAAATTTATTTACGAGATATTAATTCATAAAACGGCATACAATTGTATCCTTGTTAACATATTCACAATCTTTAGTGAAATTATATACTTTTCTTATAAACGGAAAATAACCAAATGAAATTTCAAATTTAATTTTAAATGTCCTCTCGTATGATCTAAATCAAATGTAGGTAGCTTATTTCTAAAAAAAAAAAAAAAAAAGAACATTTAATTTTCTAGCAAAAAAGCATATTTCTCTTGACATAAAAATTGTGAAAATTTTCAGTTATCTTTTATCATCAATCGTTACCCAATGAGCACATGCTTATTCAAATGATTAATAAAATGGCTGAAAGAATGATAAGGGTTCTTACCTGGTATCTCGCAGTATGTCCCTGAATATCCGTCGGCACATGAACAAACGTATCCAAAGCCTGTTGTGAAGTCTGTGCATGTGCCTCCATTGAGACAGGGCGACGAGGCACATGCAAACTCTAAACAGAATAGAGATGAGCGAAATGTGTCCACGTTGAAGTAATAAGCAACTGACCAGGAAACTGATTGAGGAGAATCTTCATTTTCGCGAGCTCTTGATTTGTGCAGCAATAAGGCGATTGAATGTCCAACATATTTCCATATTTTGAACTCAAAATGTATGTTTATCTGCAGTTTATTTGATATTTGTTTATATTTGATACAATTTCCTTACCTAAAAATGAGTAAAAGAATCAAGATTGTCTTGCACGATATGGCATCCATTTCCCCTCTCAAACGCAATCAAAACAACAAGTGTAAGTGTGATATGAAACACATGATGTATTATGCAGATTTATTTTTCATTTAAATACAGACTTTCGATTTCGATCAAATCATTCTTGTTGTTGATTTTATCAGTCGGCACGTGTTGACAATTGTGGCTTAAAATTACACTGAAGTTGGGAAGAAAAAACATGTGAGCAAATTTCAATAGAGCATTAAATTATGTAAATTCATGACATATAATACGGACGTAAATACACGAAGCAGAAACAAAAAAAAGAAGGGCTTCCAGGAAAATCATGATAGGTATGTAAATAGGAATATGCAAGCACGAAAGAGAATATATATAAAAGCACAATGAAGTCATACGTGCACTTCATGTTAAACAATATAAGGCAGAAGTTCCTATGCTGTATATAAACCAAATATATCTAACCATTATTCTGACTTCTGACTGTGCTAAAAAAAAAAGATATTTATAATTATGTACCTCTGATCTGACAGATAATGCCAGTGAATCCGGGAGGGCAAGAACACGTATATCCAAACAAACCAAGGGGAAACTCAGAACAGATACCAGCATTAAGACATGGTGATGAGGTACAGGCAAAGGCTGAAGATAAAGATAGTTTTATGTGTTAGTATGTTAACATACAATATAAGCATTACAAAAGGATAATGAGTCATGGGCACAACGTGAAGCTGAAGATGGCTTGAGGTGCTAATATGTAAAGACGCAGTACCAACGTTAAGAAATGATGATGACTTACAGGCATAAGAAAGATTTTTTTTCAGGTGTTAGTGCATGAAAGTAAAAATACAACTACTGTCATATGTAAGATATCTTATCAAGTTAAAGGCACTTCATCACGCTTTCAATTTCTAACACATTTGAAATTTTACTTCCTTTTACATATTCATTTTTTCTCCAATTCAAATAAGTAATTAGTTGCTATTACTTATTAGAAGCAACTAGGAGGGTTATTTCATTAAGAGAGCAGCCATCATTACACGATAGCTTGTAACATATATTTCGTGTTTCTTTATTTAAAAAACACAATGGGGCTGATTAGCTGTCTTTGTAACTTTTGGGGTGTCATCTCTCTCTCTTTCTCTCTCTCAACAAATCAAATAAAAGTATTGTTTAAATGCATAATTATCATCGTATTCATGTTTATATTTCCAAAGAAAAAATATAGATGAATTCATATGATGCACATCTACCTCTAGTTTCACAATTATTCCCAACAAAACCGCCCAGACAGGAGCATATATAGCCAAATCCAGTGGAAAAGTCTGAACACGTCCCTCCATTGAAGCAAGGGGCAGATGAGCAAGCAAACTCTACCAAAAAACACAAATGAGTTAGTTTTGTTAAATAAAGATAGAATGTTACGATACATTGAAAAACGAAACACAAAGTAGGCATCACAATGTAAACATAGAATAGAAGTAAACAGAATAGTGACAGAGAAATTATGATTCAGATGGCCTTTCTGTTGTACAGACATAGAAGTGAAAGAAATGAAAGCAAATGCGACATCATAAGACACATGAGCATGAGCTTGAGCATGATGAGCCATTGTAATCTGTATTGTATTATATTGTAACTTATATGAGGCGTTAAGCCTGTGTGTGAAAGATAAACCGATGCGCTATGGTATTTATATAATATGCATTAGTTATGACAAATTACACATGTGGAACTTATGGGGTAATAAGTTGGACAACTACCTCTTATTTCACAGTTTGTTCCAGAGAAACCTTCCATGCAGGAACATGTATATCCAAAACCACTGGAGAAGTCGCTGCATGTTCCACCGTTTGCACACGGCAGTGACGAGCAAGCAAAATCTAAAAAGAATGAGGACAGGTTTCTAGCTGGTCAGTTTAAAGGGTGCAAGACTAACTTCAGAAATAGTACAAAAAATAATACACAGGAGCAGCTTGCAGCTGATTGCGCGATACAAACATACTGCATAGTGTCGGATACTTGGGGAATAAGAGGATTGTCAAGAAATATTCACATATAGGAAAAGCATAATGGATATTTGATGCCAGTAAAATATTTTGTTTCAAAATCTGTCAATATGCCAGAGAACTATATGTACTACATTTTAAGATAAACCTATAAATTCCCTGCTTGGAGCAATGGCATAATTTCATAATGAGAAAAAAATATGGCAATTCGCTAACTTAATAGTGACTAATATGTATGTATTTGATGCTCGCAAACTTAGTTCAAGTCATGAATTCAAATGCCCTCTGCACCTATTTCTTGGCTTTTGTGGTTCCTTGAATGGAAATAAATGTATGTGAAGGATATAAATTTCATGAATTGTTGAATTTTATTGATCGATGTTTCTGTTTACCGGCATATCTTTTTTAGGTTTAGTGAATTTTTCTTAGATTTCTATGATTCATGTAAAGATCACTCCCATAATATCATGTGAGTATTCTTAGCAGCGATCATCATCTGATCACATCTGACTGATGCACAAATAGATACAAATCTAAAATGACCAGTAATTATTCTAATCGAGTTTGATCCCAATTGTTCATGTACCTCTGGTCTGGCAGTTAGTGCCGGAATATCCAGGGAAACAAGAACAGGTGTACCCAGACAAACCAAGAGGGAACTCGGAACAGACACCACCAATAAGACACGGCGATGATGAACAGGCAAAGACTAGATCATGAGGTAGAGGATATGTATTAGTACGTTAGACATTATCAGATGGAAATGATTAATGTAGTATCAGCTAGTTTTGAACAAGGGCATTTGAGTATGGTGAAGAGAAAAATCTAAAAGCCCAAAGACATTGGAAATGATGACATGGAGATGATAAATGATGCATAGACCGGTAATGAACAGGGGCATTTGACTATAGTAAAGAGGATATATATTTGTATACAGTATGAGCACAAACACACTGGAAATTATGAGATAATGCGCGAACAGGTATGAAGGGTGTTTACTAATTTTTGTAATAATGGAAGTTTAAAGATTCACAATGGACATAATTATTTGATGAATATATAATGGCAGCAAGTAATCGAACAGGAAGCTGAAGGTAATATATAATAATAAGACGAAGATACAGATGACAGAAAGTTAAAGGCATGCAAGTACCTCTCGTCTCGCAATTTATTCCCGTAAAGCCATTAGGGCATTGACATGTGAATCCACTCCCTACTGAGAATTCAGAACATGTCCCGCCATTGAGACAGGGTAAGGAGGAGCAAGGACGCACTAGAAGGGGAAGGAAGGAAAGAAGTTGCACAATAGTGAGTAGAGAGTAAAGGGCGTATGGGGAATTTGCTACACTTAAGCTTGCAACAATAACAGTAACAATAACGGTGCTATTGAACATAATTGTTAGCAGTAGTTACACAAAGAAAGCATATACGGAAAATGTACAGACTGTAGAGGAAGGAGGCAGGTATGGAGTGCTAATGGACTGGAAAATGCAACAAATATTGTTCTTGCATTATTCAGCATTATTGTAAAGAAGCACTTTCATATTATGAAAGTACATTTAATGTTCTGAAATTACATGTTATTATATTATACGTGTATTTATGTTCATTTAATTCATTGAAACATACCCTTTTGAACTTTTGTATTTTTACAAATAAAAGTTCTAAGGCTAAGCTAGTATTGTTCTCTTGAAAACACACACAAGTGATCTTCTACAGAAAAAAACATTGACTTGCACCTACTAATTAAAATTGCCCGCTTGATCTTGCAAATTTAATTAAAAATATTGATAGTGTGATTGGAAGGCGCCATGTACCTGGTATTTCACAGTTTGTGCCAACAAAGCCGTCAACACAGGAACATGCATAGCCAGAGCCAGACTGTGAGTTAATACAAACCCCACTATTCAGACATGGTTGTGAGGAACACGCAAGCACTGCAAAGAGGAAATGGAAGTAGGGATGGTTAAAGCAGAGGAAACTAAAGCAAGAAATTTGTAAGCACTGCAGAGAAGAGTTTAGAATAAAACACGGTTAAAAGACAGGGAGAAAAACTTGTCAGAAATTCCGAGAGAAGTTCCAAACGAATAACGTTAAAAGAGCAGGGAGAAAGCATTAAAAGAAACAGATCGGCAGGAAAGTGTTAAAAAAAGGGGCTTGCCTTATAACGACAACACAGGGTGATTGTCCAATCTTGCGACACCCTAGCTGACCGAAGGCCAAATAGATCAAGAGTTCTGAAGACAAAATAGTCTGCGACAAATTATGATACATAAAAGTTGTATGTGCCCCCCCCCCCCCTCTCCCCGCGAATAAAAGAAGAGTTTATGAAGGGGCCAGAACACTAAAGGACCGGGAAACAGAAGATTTGCAATTCATGCTTGATATGTCAAGAGGGATGTAACCATCTGTTACGCAAGAAAAATGCTTAGGTCATGAAAGCATAATGTACCTAGTATTTCACAATTTGTGCCAACAAAGCCGTCAGCACAGGAACATGCATAGCCAGAGCCAGACTGTGAGTTAACACAAGTACCGCCATTCAGACAGGGTTGGTAGGAACACGCAAGCACTGCAAAGAGAAGAGGTAAGTAGGGATGATGAAAGCCATGTGAAAAGTGAATTTACTGATGGTAATAAATACACAGTTCCAGCACAGGATGGAGATGGAGCGAGTTGCAAACATTTTTACAGCCGGAGACTGTAGAATTGCAAGTTGAGATCAAAAAGCGCAAATTAGCTCAGATGTTTATATACAGTTTGACCCATATCTTAACAAGATAAACATGATAGGAGAGAAGAGAAATGCCATACCTGTTTCTTCACAGGTTACTCCCACAAAGCCCTCTTGACAGGTGCAATTAAACCCAAAGTTAGGTTGGATTTCGGCACACAAACCACCATTAGAGCAGGGCATAGAGTCACAAGCAAGGACTGGAAAGTACAGGGAACAGTATATACACAATAAGGTTTAGCCCACAGCAAAGAATGCAATAGTAACGGTGAAATAGGGATGAATAAAGAGATTGCGAAGAAAATTAGACGCTCACAAAGAAAGCTACATATAATTTAACACTAATCTATCTTGTCTATAGTATATAGATTTAGGTTCATTGAATTGAGTTTTAGGGTAAAACAACATCATGTCGACGATTTTTAAAGAAGATTGGGAAGTACACACCACGTCATCTCATGCAATGTAAGCAGCACATACAGAAGAGAGTTATTTTATTACGAAGATATGTATAGATTATAACACAAAACAAATACGAAGTTCAACACATTACAAATTACTACAAGGCAGACATTTTTTTTTTTTGCGCTTCCACCGCCCTACCTCTTATTTCACATATGGATCCCGTGTACCCTTCCGGACAGGAGCAGGAGAAGCCAAAGTCATTGCCAAGGTTGAGGCATAATCCTCCATTGATACACGGTGCAGAAGTACACGCAGGTACTGAGCAGTGAGAAGAAATCAAATAGAAATATGGTATCTGCAATTGCATGTTTTGAATTCTCCTTGTTTTAAAATACAACATTCTTGTGGCCTTGTTACTTATTTATCTGTTAAGTAAGAACATATCAAGAAGAATTATTACAATTGAATTCACTTGCCTTTTTTTGCGCATCTTTGAAATAACATACCGTACCAAACATAAACAATCAATAACTACAATATTCAAGAAACAACGAACACGCAAATAACAGAAATAAAAGACAGTACCAAAGAAAAATGTGAATAGCTTTTTACAAGACACTGGCAGAATGGCCAGGAAGATCAATATACAATATAAAGCCAACCTTATGTGTCAAAATGTTATAATAGTTAAAACAACAAAATATGGTATCTTCAATTGCATGTGTTGTATTTTCTCTCTTTTAAAGAATTCGTCTATTCCCCACTTATTCCTCGATCGGGATAAACTTATGGAAAGAAGTTTGAAATTGGTGAAAACCCTTCCAAAGGTAATTACATTTCACACAACATACAAAATGACATTACAATCAAGATGAAGCCATGAAAATGCATTAGACTACATTACACTGAGAAAAACAGACAGAGGAAGAAACATACATATACAAATTATAATACAACTGTTTTGACCGCCTTTCTAATCTTATATACCTGCTTTATCTATTATTTTTCAAAAGATGTAGTCAACACTGCGTGCATATTCAAATTAGAACAACATACATGTATTGCAACTGAAAAATAAACCCTTTCAAAAACACTTGTCAAATTTCTTCAACATACAAATTTGTACAAATATATATATATATATATATGAATTCGTTCTGAAACTGCCCCTTTTGCCCAGATTATCAATGAAACATTTTCGTATGATATATATCCTATATTGTTCTTCACAGTTAACACCGTTGAAGCCAGGTGCACATTCACAGGAGTACCCATAGCTACCCACCAGCTCAGAGCATTGGGCAGCATTGAAACAAGGGTTTGAGTTACATGCAAAGACTGAGACAAAACACAGAACAAACACAAACACAACATATTCAACATGCAAAAGCTTTGTAATATTCAGTTTTTTTGTAAGTGCTAAAAGAATTTTTCAATTCTAATCATGACTAGGGTTTAGGTAATGACAAATAAAGAAGAATAAGTTTGAAATTGAAAGAGATAGAATTAAATGTGTAACACAACCATCTTACATATAAATTGGGTAAAAAGAGAGATAGATATTCAACGGAGTATGACGAAGTTATCTTCTAGCACAGCTATGACATTGTTCGATTGCGTAAAATTGCAATTTACAAAATTGGAATAGACCTGTGACTAATGTCAGATCCATGCAATAAAAGTCCTACAGATTTAGATTGAGTATCTATTTCAAAAACACAGCTCGGATATAGACATGTAAAGCTCAATACAGCATACCTTGGGTTTCACAGTTACTTCCGGTAAAGCCTTCGACACAGGCACAGTTATAACCCAACTCTTGCTCCAACTCAGAACAACTACCACCATGCATGCAGGGACCAGACAAACATGTGAGCACTAAAGAAAAGGATAGAAAAGACATACACGTAACCAGGACATAAAACTACAGCAAACAGAACAAGATAACAGCCACAAGGCTAGAAAGAAATTGCTTTCCCTTGCCGAACACCAAAGCATTTGTGCAAGCTCTTTAATTGAAATTAATGTATTTCATATGTCATGTACTGTATCCCTTTTGATAAAACGCACACCTCTTTTCACATCATGTACATATATTCATAAAGTGGTGATGAATAGAATCATAAACAGTCTAATTTAGGTAATTAGAGCATGTAATAATTCCTGGTTTACGTTGACCAGTTTGCCAACTATTTGCACACTAGGTTAGAGCATCAATGTTTCTTTTCATCTCCCACATGTACCCCCCTCAGTACGAGTTAAAGTATGTAAGAAGGCAGTAAGTAGGCTTTTGTTGCCTTGGCACGGCAAGACTTAGGCATTCTTTAGAAAGAATACAAAAAAACAATAAATCCCACTGACCTCTATCTTCACACCTAGCACCAGTGTACACTGACGGACAGATGCAGAAGTATCCTGATCCCGACGATGCTTCCATGCACGTTGCTCCATTGAGACAAGGGCTCGATGCACAGGTGAGGACTTCGAAAAGCAGAAAAAAGGAAAAACTTAAGAACTATCATATAAAAACAAAAGGGTTTTCTTTTTTTTTTTCGTATGCTAAACTCTCAAGATGTGGACCAGATAAGGGCATTGTACAGTGACTTCCCGTGTAAAAACATAAATTGTTTGATATAATATTATACATATTATGTATACACTGATGAAGGAAGACACAACTTATTTTAGAATGATTATGAGATTGATCATTAAAGAAATTAAAATTATCATTTGTAATTGCATTTGCCTGGTGTGGCTGTGTTGATTCACCAAAAGCACATAAATTACAAGAAAGTGCCATAAAAGTGCCTCTTACCTAGATTTTCACACCTTGTGCCTTCAAAGTTTGATGGGCAGAGGCAGAAATATCCCGCACTGCTGCTAGACTCCATGCAGGTACCTCCATTCAAGCACGGGTTCGATGCACACGTTGGGACTAGTTCAATAAAAAAATGAAAATAGATTTCTTTAGTTAAAATCATACTAGCAAATTCGTTTATTGCACATGTTTAAACTTAAAGAACTCATGATAAATTTTCGAATAAAAGTTGCATTTATATATATATGCAATATATATATATATATATATATATATATATATATATATACATATACATACATACAGTTGAGGCCAAAAGTTTACATACACGCATGGAATTCAGTGAAATTTGTTCGCGTGCCAAACATGGTAAAAACTACCATATCTTCAGAGATATAAATACTTCCGTGACGAATTTGGTATCAAATGAAAACGCGTATCAAGTTCTTTTGCATGATGTGAATGCCGTTGGGATTAAATTATCAATTTCTTTTGATGAAAAAAGTAACATTCGTGCCAAATGTATTCTATTGTTTGTTACTATATTTTCAAACATCGTTTCATAGAAATATATAAATGTCAAATTTATGATATATATTACATTTTCGATTAAGAAATGTCACCACTGAACAAAAACAATGTAATCTGAAATGTTTGTGTTGAAAAGTAACTAGCACAAACATGAAATGTTTTTGTCAAGTTTAATTTTTTAACTTGTCTAAAATATGACGATATTCTGGGGAAAAATGACACCTAAATATTTTTCAGCTCCTGATAACAAATCAAGGTGATGAAGAGGAATTCCATACTCATTTGTTTGATATTAAATTTGTCATGATAGCACAAATATTTTATCAGATCCAGTAAAAACATGCGAAAGTCTTATAGGTTTTACTTTCGAATGTTTCTTGAAGAGGCTTGAATCTATATCAGCACTGATGAGGGGAGAAAAGAATGATTTCAGAATAATTAGGACATGGATCAGGAAAGACATTCTTCTTCTTGTTATTATTTGTAGTTGCATTTTCCTGGTGTGGTTTTGTTGATACATCCAAAGACGTATTTTATTTCTAATAACATAAACAACTTAAATATGTCACCATGGACTGACATTTATTTATGATAGAATAATGTACAATGCTAAACACTTTCTTCCTGTGGTATATATTAATGTATATTATTCATGTTTCAGTCTAGTATTGATTACCGACTGGTTGAATGCGGTCACGTGTCAGCAAGACTATTCGGTATGTTGCCCGCTGACGTCATTTTGCCAGTCAACCAGTCAACCAGTCAACCATGATAACGCCGATTCTAGTGTTATGTTTCCCTAGGAAAACATTTTGCACGCAGATTATGCGCACTGTACCGCGCGTACTCTACCGGCCTAGCCTGTGTGTGTATTTGATACGTTGCGTGCATATTTTAACCACACAGCCACATGCAGTGGGCCTACCGACGCGAGGTGGAATGACTTTATTCCGACACAATTTACTTAGACAATTTATTTAGACTAAATGTTCGGTAGACTAACCTGAATAACATTATATGGATGTTTACTCTGCAGAAAAGTGGGAATTTGTCCCTGTATATTCAGAGGTACACTGGCAGACATATCCATTTGTTGTTCCAGAACGTACATAAATCAGAATGGGCTAGACCAACAGTCTTCAAATACACAGAGATCCGTACCTGGCGTTTCACATGTTGTTCCTGTAAACTCTGATGGACACACACAGACAAAATCAGTGCTGCTGCCTGAATCAACACATGTGGCTCCGTTTAGACAAGGGTTAGCATCGCAGGCAGGAACTAAAAATAGAAAGTAAATACAAGTGCATCATATATGAAAGTTAGATTTTATATCTTTCTTGTATAAATGTAACACGAAAAAGGGACATATAAATGTATGATTTCTGTATAAGAACAAACGCATATGTTGCACAAATCCCAAACTCCCCTTTCCGCCGTGTTACACCCTTTTTGCTGTTTAATGAAAGCATATGTATGGAATAAAAATTTACTATTTTCTTAACTCATGCTCAAGTAATGCATGTTACATTACTTTATTTAACTTCCGATGATGACCATCCTTGTTTGATTTGTGATAAACGGAGGATAGTACCGGAAAACCACATGATGTATTCTTTACCTGCTGTATCACAGTTTGCTCCCGTGTACTCCGCAGGGCATACACATATATATCCATTGTTGCTACCAGAGTTGAAACACGTCGCACCATTCAGACAGGGGTTTAGATCACATCCCGGCACTGAAAAGGGAAATCATTACATTAATCAACTAGTGAACACAATACCACGGCAAGAATGGTAATTATCTCTTCCTTGTCTTCAGATCGTGTGATGAGGTGTTGATTTTTCTTGGTTCCAGGAAAAATTAATTTGCAATGAATATGTTCAAGTGGTAACGTATTGCTATAGTGTTGACACTTTCAATAACACTTTTGACACTTTCAATAAGGTCATGGCAACATAGACATTGAACACTGTCCTTGTAGCCACAAAAATCATTGTTTGAAAAGATCATTGCAACCTGGAAGTAATCTGACTACCGTTTTTAAAGTGTGGCGAACAGATGGTTTGGCAGTTTATTTTTTATTGTTTAAGAATTATTTCTTTCAAGCATCCGGTTTCAACATCACACATCTCTTTTTGAATATATTGTTGCTATAATTTTGATATAGCAAATGAAGAGAATACATTTTAACGTAAGCCGTAGCACTTTATACTTTAAACACTTTGACAGTAAAAATTATTATTAACTTTTAAATTTCACTTCTGTTATGCATTAGTATCTACTTCTAACAATCTACTAAATAATTTTATGTGAGCTTAGTGTAAGTTAGCATTTTGAATTTAAATGTAGCTTGGCATTTGGTTAGTTATTTAGAAAGCAAATGATATTTTATTTAGCCATTATTAAGGCAGTAAAATGAATTTTTTTTGTCATTGCTACTACTCACTATTAATTACAATCTTCAAACACAAACACACACATACACATAAGTTCACAATAAATTAAAAAAAAGAGACACATTTGTCACATATCCTCATCAGTGCAAGTCGTTTGTAAACATCTCAATATCACAGTGTGAATAATGCTTGACAAATGTTCTTCAAATGTATTTAATATTTATTCTATAGGAAAAATAATTTGTCTTACAGGTGGGAAGTTATTAAAATGTCTCTTTAAATACTATTTGCACAACCATGAAATCGTTGGTAGCACCACGCATTTCTTTTCTTTTTACATAATAATCAACTCACTGATATAGAATAGAGCATAGTAAATTAGAGGAGCGATCATTGAGAAATGTAGAGATAAACTTACACATGTTTTTCTTTATTTCATTACAATACTATGTGGAGCACTGTTCTTAATTTTTCCTTCTGCTTTTTAGATTGAAAAGTATGAGATTGCACAAAGATAGGAGAGGGCGGTAATAGAAAAATTGTGGGCAAGTCAGAAAAAAGTTACACAGTTATAAAGTTGCCTTTCCCCCTCTACAAATTGAGGCAATTATCACAAAAAATACGACCCTGTGTTACTGACAGAAGAATTCTTATTTTGTCAATAGTGATTATAAATTACAGGTTATCTCATCATGAAAAACTATTACGAACATCTAAAATGTGCCTTAGTTGAAGGTTTCATACCTCTCTGGTCACAGTGCGTGCCGTAATACCCCGTAGCGCAGAGACACCTGTACGATAGACCCGTTTCAGACTCGAAACAGATCCCATCATTCATGCATGGATATGACTCACAAGGGGTTACTGCGTGCAGAGTTGAACATGGGTGAGAATGGGTAGCATGATATAGAGGATAAAGCATGGAATAGAGCAGAAAGGCATGATATATCATACAAAGATGTAAGCTTACTTTTATGATAAGAATGAAACCCCTGTATATTGCAGACAGTTTGTTTGAATAGATATATTGAAATACCTGTATCAGCTGATGGTACACAAGGGAAATGCGATTAGATAATCGCTCAAAATATAAGGTGGGTAAGAGAAGACTAAATGGACCAAAGATATGCCAATAATCAACAAATTTATAAATTCCACATTACATAAGCACAGGAAGCAAAATGGAATGGATGAAAAAAAGTAACACCACAACAAGTAAAGATTACTTTGTGTTTGGAAAGAATTGATATCACAGCAACACTATACAATTGTTGAAATCATATAGCTCACCACGTGATTCGCAGTTAGGTCCAAAATAGTTTGGTGCGCAGAAACAAATATACCCCACACCAACATGTGCCTCAAAGCAAGTGGCACCATTTAAGCAAGGATTTGAGGAGCAGGTCAAGACTGCAAGGGTGACAGGGGGAAGGAAAATTTAGTCATAGCGCAGCCATATTCAATTCCAAAGTTGCGAGTCCCATAGAGAGAAGAAATCAGATTATATATACCCGTAAAACCCAAGCTTATGAAACACAAGTTTTACTGCAGTTGCAAACGCATATGACTAAGAAAAAATCACTACAACAGGTGAACATGTGCAAGAGGTCAGAACAAACATTTTCTTTTTGTAAAGTACCAAACTAAAGATGAACATGAAGGAAGCAGGTCAGGCTACGTGCATTGCCATGTTAAGGTGTTTTTTATCACAAGTAGAGTAAAATTCACATACTTGGTGTTTCACAGTTGGTTCCCAGATACCCCGCTAAGCAGAGACAGGAATATCCAGATCTGTCTTGAAACTCGGAGCAAGTACCACCGTTCTCACAGGGCGAAGAAGAGCAAGGTGATGGTACTGCACAGGGAAATATTAGGAGAAATGATTTCTCATGTTGAACCAGAGTAATAAAGTGTCATTGCTCAGTGTCCATGATTTAATCTACCGGTGATATTGAAGATAGATGGTTTGAGAATATTGAAGAATAGGATCACAAAGTAAGGCGTGAAATTCGTAATTAACAACTTGGCTAGACCTTTTTGTGTCAGTAAAAATGCTTTTTCTGTACAATTCGTTGGAGCAAAGATGTGACAGTGGCACTTAACAAAAGAAGGTACAATGTACAAAACTACAGAGGGTTAACAACATCACCAAACTGAACTACAGGCTCTTCTTTCTAATCATCCAAAGCTAGCAAATTTCATACACCCGCTTCACATAAGCTGCTATCTTTCATCAAATATTAGTCTGCAATGCTTCTATGTTATACAAGCTTGTCACATGTTAGCCTTCTGGCTAGAAAAAATGCACACATTATTAGCATTATCATTCTGAAAAGGTTTACCTTCTTGAATCATCAGATGTATTTAATGATGATTGATGCCCTGCTTCCATCATAACAGCACATATTTCAGAATAATGATCTCATATTCTTTTTTAAATAATTTGCTTGATATGTTTGTTATTATCAAACACAGATTCATCCTCTAAATACAGTAAAGTGTCTTGTTTGACAATGTTCTGTAGGCTTATATGTTGGAGTTAGGAGACAAATCATTACAAACATGTGGCTAAGAAAACAAACTTACACAGTGTGTCACAGTTTGTCCCTGTAAATTCAGAAGTGCATTGGCAGACATATCCAGTGGTGGTTCCAGAGTTGAAACAGGTACCTCCATTCAGACAGGGGCTAGCATCACAGGGAAGAACTGGATAGGCAATATTAACACATGGTTACTTCAATTGGTTTACTTGGTCATCGGAGATGTGTCTAGAATGCAACAAATGTGTGGTTTGTTTTCCATTCTGATTTCTTGGCACAACTACAATAAAGTATTTTCATACAATCTTACATCTCCAAATTGTATTATGTATAGATTAATTAGGAATTTCTGTCTAAAGTACATTACACAATTCTCGTGAGTGTTATCATATTTGGAGATAATTACATCAAAGAGATTCACACCTGCTGAGTCACATTTACTCTTACTCATCATCTGTTTGAATATTCTATTTCATGTTCTGTGTGTTACATCGTGTTGTTTTTTGTAGCAAGAAAGTTGTTCTCTTAGCATGTGACAATGTTAAATTCTATCATGGAGATCTGTACCTGATGTTTGACAGGTTTAGAGAAAAATACATTTGTAAATAAGTTTTATATATAGATCTTTTACGCAGCATTTATCATACTATTGCATTTTGTTTAATAATAATCAATTAAATAAAGAATACGAGATGAGCAGAATCACATGGAAGAGAATCATACCTGCTGTATCACAGTTTGTCCCTGTAAATTCAGGAGTGCATGAACAGAAATATCCAGTGGTGGTTCCAGAGTTGAAGCAGGAGGCTCCATTCAGACAGGGACTGGCATCACAGGGAAGAACTGTAATCAAGATGATGACACAGTAGATGTGTATGGAGTATAGACACAGCAAAGAAACCAAACAATACAAGATGAAATAATTATTTCTTATCAATATATTTCATTGCCCAACCATAAAGTGATGGATCCACTTGAAATCTTTGCACTGTGTTCAGGCATATCAGGAGGTTTTAGTCAAAATGTGAAATAAATTCTATGTGTGTTTTCTTTCTTGAGATAAAATATTTGCCATGTTGTAGTAAGAATAGTCATACCTGGTGTATCACAGTTTGTCCCTGTAAAATCTGCAGTGCACTGGCAGACATATCCAGTGGTGGTTCCAGAGTTGAAACAGGTACCTTCATTCAAACAGGGGCTAGCATCACAGGGAAGAACTGGATAGGCAATATTAACACACGGTAACTTCAATTGGTTTATTTGGTCATCGGAGATGTGTCTAGAATGCAACAAATGTGTGGTTTGTTTTCCATTCTGATTTCTTGGCACAACTACAATAAAGTATTTTTTATACAATCTTACATCTCCAAATTGTATTATGTATAGATTAATTAGGAATTTTTGTCTAAAGTACATTACACAATTCTCGTGAGTGTTATCATATTTGGAGATAATTATATCAAAGAGATTCACACCTGCTGAGTCACATTTACTCTTACTCATCATCTGTTTGAATATTCCATTTCACGTTCTGTGTGTTACATTGTGTTGTTTTTTGTTGCAGGAAAGTTATTCTCTTAGCATGTGACAATGTTAAATTCTATCATGGAGATCTGTACCTGATGTTTGACAGGTTTAGAGAAAAATACATTTGTAAATAAGTTATATATAAAGATCTTTTACGCAGTATTTATCATACTATTGCATTTTTGTTTAATGATAATCAATTAAATAAAGAATACGAGATGAGCAGAATCACATGGAAGAGAATCATACCTGCTGTATCACAGTTTGTCCCTGTAAATTCAGGAGTGCATGAACAGAAATATCCAGTGGTGGTTCCAGAGTTGAAGCAGGAGGCTCCATTCAGACAGGGACTGGCATCACAGGGAAGAACTGTAATCAAGATGATGACACAGTAGATGTGTATGGAGTATAGACACAGCAAAGAAACCAAACAATACAAGATGAAATAATTATTTCTTATCAATATATTTCATTGCCCAACCATAAAGTGATGGATCCACTTGAAATCTTTGCACTATGTTCAGGCATATCAGGAGGTTTTAGTCAAAATGTGAAATAAATTCTATGTATGTTTTCTTTCTTGAGATAAAATATTTGCCATGTTGTAGTAAGAATAGTCATACCTGGTGTATCACAGTTTGTCCCTGTAAAATCTGCAGTGCACTGGCAGACATATCCAGTGGTGGTTCCAGAGTTGAAACAGGTGCCTCCATTCAGACAGGGGCTAGCATCACATGGAAGAACTAAAAATGAAATGATTGCACGGAGATAAGTCTTGGGTATGGAGTAATAATCTCTAATCACAGCCAAGAAACTTATAAAACCAATATCACATGAAATGATAGTTATTTATCAAAATTAGTCATTGCTCAGACAACTAAATAGCGATGAATACACAGGGAATGTCAAAAACTGTGATTTCCTGTTAGGGCATATCAATATGATTCTGCTCAAAATGTGTTATTAATGATATGTCTTTTTCTTTCGTGATGTCAAATATATGCCATGTTGTATTGAGAATATTCATACCCGGTGTATCACAGTTTGTCCCTGTAAAATCTGCAGTGCACTGGCAGATATATCCAGTGCTGGTTCCAGAGTTGAGACAGGTACCTCCATTCACACAGGGACTAGCATCACATGGACGAACTGAAATTAAAATGATTGCACAAAGATTATAGTTGTGTATAAAGTATCTACTTGATAATCACAGACAAGAAACTTAAACAGAACAATACTGGATTAAATGATGACTTCGAATAAAATGTGTTATTGCCAACCAAATTCTGATGAATACACTTGGTACATCCAGACTATTATTCCTTGGGTGGGCATATCAGTAGGATTCTGCTCAAAATGTGTCATACATTTTATGTCTGTTTTCTTTCTTGAGATGAAATATGTGCATTGTATTAAGATCAACCATACCTTGTGTGTCACAGTTTGTCCCTGTAAATTCAGAAGTGCACTGGCAACTATATCCAGTGGTGGTTCCAGAGTTGAAACAGGTACCTCCATTCAGACAGGGGCTAGCATCACAGGGAAGAACTGTAGCTGAAATCATGATTCAGAAAATAGATGCATGTAAAGAATATTAAGCTCGATCATAATCACAACTGAGAACTGACAGCTGTGATCTGCTCACAACATCCCCATTTCAAACCATCCCCTTCTTTCCCCATTTTATCTCAATTGTTTTGCTTAGATTAAAAAAATAAGTAGCCAAAGCATTTCATGGTACATATCATACCAATTTACATGTTATTTCTTTCTCCCTCCTTCTCCACCTCATAAGGGTGCATTACCAACACACTACTGCAACTACACTGGGCTATCAATATGTATTCCACCTGTAAGAAACTCTTTGTACTTTTTTGTCATACGATATATTTATATGATATATTTTCTATGTTGTAGTGTTGTATCTTGTTCTCTTATGCATTCATACATTAACGCGGAGAGGCATACCTGGTGCATCACAGTTTGTCCCTGTAAATTCAGAAGTGCACTGGCAGAAATATCCAGTGCTGGTTCCAGAGTTGAAACAGGTACCTCCATTCAAACAGGGACTAGCATCACAGGGAAGAACTGTAACTGAAATGATGACAAACAAATGTAAATGATTAGGTTTGTCTATCAAAACGTTATGTTATATTCACAATCACTTGAATAATACCAAATTGAATAATGATTAATATAGAAATATCTGAAATTATAACAACAAACTTAAAATGGTAACTGGAATATCCAACATATGATTCATATTAAGACTATATCAGGAGGAAACAGTTCCATTTATATAAACTATATATTTGTTTCCCTTCTACTTTTTAACTATTCTCCATGTTGCTATTTAAAAAAAATCTTACCTGTAATGTCACAGTTTGTTCCTGTAAAATCGGTAGGACAAGAACAGAAATATCCACTTCCGCTTCCCGAGTTAAAACAAGATGCTCCATTCTGACACGGATTAGCATCACAACCAAGTACCAACTCTGTAAATAAAAAAAAAATAATTAAAATGAATGATTCCTTTAACAAATTTTAAAATTCAATCCATTTCTTTATCCATCGGTAGTATTTATCAAACATGGCAACATCCACAATATATGTATGAGGCGACAATATAAATTTTGATTTGTTTACAATATCAAAGTGCAATGAAAGTGAATTACATTGTGAGTTGTGGCCATGTGAGTTAGAAATATGTAAGACTTCAAGTACATCGGAGCGCTTATGACACAATGGTATGAATTAAACCACAACAGTCAGAAAAACATGGCAAATATTTTTTTTCGAAGACAATGAAGAAAGTTTTAAATGTTAAATACTAAGCACTACAGCAATCTTGCATTGTAAAATGAACTCCTTAAGCAGCAAGATTAAACATTTTGCGCTTCGCTTGACTTCTTTATGCACTTGGTGGGAGGACAACAAGATTGTATAAAGAGTTACAAAAGACAATCTATGCTGTGCACTCAAAAACAAACATAAGTCTACTTTATGAGTTACTATTATGGCCAGCGTGCACAATTCCCATGGCTCCAGGGAACAAATGGGTCTGTCTAGAGTAAAGGGATATTTTTGGACACAACTGAATAATTTGAAACTATAACCACCTTGTACCGCAAATATATGACAGAGTGTTGGATTAATTTCCTCCAAAATAACTTCAGCCAAAATCCTGCTCTGAATGTTCATTTATTATATATTTCTAAACTAAGCCTGTACAAATTTGTCATAGCACATTGGTAACGGGGCAGACGAGTGTGTTACAAACTCGTCTGTCCCGTTACCAACGTGCAATGGCAAATTTGTACAGGGCAAATTTTCTGAAGCGTACAAAACCTTGTAAAGTGCAAATAAATACATTTCTTTGATATTTTGTTTTTATTGGCTAGTTTATTTAAGCGACAGAAATAATTAGAATTTAAGAGATTTATGCAAATGTTACAGTAAATAAAATAGAAATGTACCCCATTATGGTAGACAGACCTAAATGTATATGCCCATGAAGGATTTTGATGTGAAGATTATTTTTATGCTGTAACAGCTGACAAATTTCTTTTTATTTGTCAGCAGTTGCATCAACTATCGCCATGTTTCCCTTTTTTCAGTCAAATAAACATTTTATTCAGGTTTCATTGCCCTTTCATTGAAAAGAGTATGTACCTTCACAATTCTGTCCCGTGAATTCAGATGGACAGAGGCAAAAATATCCATTGCCGGTACCAGCTGAGAAACATGTTCCACTGTTTTGGCAAGGGTTGGATAAACAAGCCGGTGCTATACACACAAGTGAGGGGAGAACATGGGATCACATCAAGCGTCTATAATTAGTGCATTAATGAAACAACAAATACATGAACAGCGAAGGCAAGTTAATGATAAACATGAAAGTGATAAGTGCTTTGGCTGAATTAAAACAATGAGGGCAAAAATGAGTGCATATTATATACATGTAATGCGACACACAGAGTGGAATAAGCAAATTTACATCTAAGAAATGTGTAAAGCATGGAAAAATAATTAAAGTTCTTCAGCTATGTTACAAACTACAGCATGAAAGGATGCACTAATGCAGACAGGGCTAAATACTATTTCACACAGCACCTGTACGTCATTATGAGTGAATTGAGCAGACTAAGCTGATCTAACCTTTAACTACAGTACACTTCAGTGATTTGTTTTTAACATCGTTAAATTGAGCAGACTGAGCATACTTGGTCTTTTAGTACAGTCCACTTCAGTAAAAGAGCGACCATATTTTCACCATACACTATTCCACCAGTCAAGAATCAGCAACAGCAACAGGATTTGCAAATTGAAATGCTGTAGTCACAGCCGTGGGCCACTGAGTCTGCATTCTATACAGATTTGAACAACGCAGACCCTGCACTATTGGCAAAGAAATTACATATCCAGGTGCTCTTCCATCTACTGGACATGCTACTACTGAAATGATGACACGGTGAATGATGGAGCAGTTTACACTGAAGTCCTCTGTTTGACAAAGTTTCAAGCAAAAGTTGTACACTTCATTTGTATTACTCAAAGGTATGATATTCATGTTATAAGCCTTTAGTCTTGTAGTTATAAAATCATATCATTTGCATTTCAAAACAACAGCTCAGCCAACCATGTAAGTAACGTGATTTTGACTATCTTACCGATTTCGCAGTTATCGCCACTGTATCCATCTGGACACTGACAGCTATACCCAGCACTAGTTGTAGTCTCTGTACACGTCCCTCCATTTTGACATGGCAGAATAAAGCATGGTGTCTCAACGGCTGTGCAGGTGAAATACAAACAAAAGCTAGCATGCTTGCACAATAAATGTACATTCAACGATTGTTTAATAGCAAATATTTTTATTATTTATCAATACATGCATTAACATCATAATTTTCTCCATTTTGATACGGTTGAGCGAAGCATGATGCTTTAACAGCTGTTCAGGAGAAAATTATGCATACTTATATTAATACAGGAGTCTAACAGCCCATTGGTACTCAGGTGCATGGGTCCTGAACGCATGAGATGACTAGCTTATCTACAGTACATTAATTCATTTACATTATCAGACCATTATTATTTTTAGCATCATATTCCCCATTCCACAATAATGTTGTTCAGTCCCATTTCCTCATATTTGTTACTTTAAGAGTAACTCTCCGTCATGAGTGAGAAAATCTAACTCACTGTAACAACGCCATGGTGAATCACCTGCGAAATTAAATACCCCCCCCCCAAAAAAAAAACACACATACCTTAAAAAAAACCCGGCGAATATGAGTTCTTGTTTAAGCTTACCAATGTTGCAGATATCGCCGGTGAGGTCAGGAGGGCACAAACACGTAAATCCAGAGGCAACAACTGACGATTCTATACACGTTCCTCCATTTTGACAAGGCAGGGCGAAGCATGGCGTCTCAACAGCTGTTCAGGTGAACAGAAAGCAATCGTATATTAATGCAAGGATCATGCTCTTAGTGAAAGGAAGAAATACTACCAGGACAGGTCCATTAATTCAAGAAGCACATGGTCCTGTGGTACATGGGTCATACATAAATTAGACGACTAGCATTTATCTTGCTCAGTCATATGATGCAAGACCTTTATTTTATTTGAAAAAAAAACCGAATAAAGAATAGGGCTGCTGGCAAAGCAATTGAAGTATTTCATTGATGCATATTCTCTCTTAATTTTTGAATGGGCTGTGTCTAGAGCACACTACATACATTTGTTCATTCTATTGATATAACAAGTTTCACAGTCATTCCTTCGTATATGGATAATAGATCATCATGCTCAATGAAAATGAGATTTCATAGATAAATTGGTAGAGAATGTATCTGCATGTGGGCTCATGCTACTCTATTCTTTAATAGTATGGATAACCGGTACAGCACATATACACTTCAAATGAAAATCAGATAAGAACCGGCTCTTGAGCGGAATTACCAGAGAGTGAATAAGCATAGGTAATTTTTCCAATGTAAAACATATTTCCCAAGCTTCACCGTACCTTCTATCAAAGTCCCACAGTCTGACCCTTCAAACGCAGAAGGACACTGACACACAAAGCCTGAGCCACCATTGGACTCGAAGCACGTCGCTCCATTGTGGCAGGGGTTAGAAGCGCATGCTAACGCTATGGCATAGAGAAAAAGAAGCAGATACATCCAGAAACATGCAAGCTACAATTTGAGAAGCGCTGATACATTACAAACAGCAATGTTTGATAAATATTAAGCCAAAGAACCAAGGAAAATATAAGCAGCCAGATGATGTATATTTTTTTTCTATATTTTGCCAGCCAACTAACTTAGATTTAAAAAAAAAACATGAATAAACGTTTGCCGCAAACCAAATTAAGTTTTATCCTTACGGCTTTAAACTATTTGTACGTTTCCACCCAACTGTATCTCGGGGTAACATGCGCTTACTAGAAACATTGACTAAGGATTGTTTGCATGAACTATATCAGCCTCTACCAAAAGAAATAGCGTTTGACTGCATGAGCCCCAGGTAAGGAATATGAAAGTGCACAGCTTTCCATTTGAATGATAAGCAAAATAAGACTATTATAATCATTATAATGTATGATCAGTAAATACGCATTCGTAATTGACTTACTTGCAGTCTCGCAATTCGTTCCAGAGAATCCCTCTGCACAGCTGCAGAAGTACATCTCAGAGTTGGCGCCGGATGAGAAACATGTAGCACCATTCTGGCATGGGCTGGCATCGCAGCCTATCACTACATATGCAAGCGAGCAAGCAAAATCAGGTAAAGGAAAGGCACAGCGCAGATGCAGATGCAGACATATCAATGTGGGAGTGTGGGAGATATTACTACAACTTCTAAAGTGAAAAGGTTGCTAGGGTATCATTTCTATGTTTTTGTTTTTTGATAGCATAAAAAGCATAGATTCTTTGTTGTATCACTAATTTTGTGAACAAGCCCTACATTTTTGGTAATCTGTAAAGCATGTAGCACTGACATCAGTTCTTTTGAATCCGCTTTAGATTTGAACACATGCCAATGAGGCGTGTGTATCATGTATCAGGTAGGCAGTCACTTGAATAACTTAAAGTCAGGATTCAAGATTAACAATGAAAGGACCAAGGATTATTTTCTTGTAACATGATTTTGCACAAAACGATTCCAATAATAAAATGGGGAAAATAAATAAAATGATAGATAATCATTGCAAAACATTTTGCAAATTTATAACAGGATGTAAAATGCATGCAAATTGGAAGGATCAAAAGCATTTATAGAAAAAAAGAAACATTATGCAATGTAACGATATAAAAATGGATAAACATGCACTTTTCACGAGTTCGGTATGCTCTGCGGGTTCCACATACAGTAATGCAGCGTGGAAACAGAAAAGCGTTTCATGCAAGATTGGACTAATCTACATCAAAGCAACATTTTGAAATCAAAACAGTGACACCTGTACTGATGCATGAAAGATTATTTAGAAAACCACATATCTTTCATCTACAATATTTTGATCAGAGTGGACACATTTGGGAAGAACATACATTTTGAATACATGCAATATACAAATAATAATGAGTTGAAAGCCTTCTTAAGTTGCCTTAACATATGCATTTATATTTCATAAACACTCGAAAACATTCATCTTTTTAGAACTGATTGCCGTACTTGCAAAAAAAGCTTACATGCATGACACATCATGAAACAGAAAATGCAATAAAAAATAAATGATGTGCTATTTCACACAACATTGCACGATCAACAAATATTTTCAGCGATCCAGCTTGCTGCTTCTAGAGAAAAGAAAGTGAATCAATTCAGGCGGGAGAAGCATCTACTTTGTAATGCATAAATGAGCTTGGATGTGCCTCATTTATTACCTCCATGCTATAATGTTTATACAAAACTTATAAATTACTTACGGACAGGAGTGAGGACATATGCAAGATCATTTCGCAGAATTACCTGTTCCATTGCAATACAAATCCAAAGCGCCGTTGGGACATAAACAAGTAAATGAGGATCCATCATGAGCTTCGAGGCATGTGGCGCTGCTTGCACATGGATTGGAAGCACATGGTTGTGGGCTAGGTAAAGAGTCTAATGAGAGGCAGGAAGGGGGGTTTTAGGGAAAAGGATTAGGTTAGGAAAATGTAGCAATGAAAAGCTAGAGAGGCTGTCGTAAGGACTATATACGAAACATGTCGACATGTGTTTAATACACTACTCTAGTCCATAAAATGATCTGCATGACGATGATAGGATGACTAAACATACTACATATTCTGACACGATTATGTCCATGCATCCTAATTCAAATCAATATACTAAACACTTTTTAGGCTCGATACTGTTTGACGTCTACCTTTTAGATATGCACCAATGTCCAAAGATTCTCGGTTTATAATTTGGCTCTTCTCTATATTGATTGATTGTTTCAAACAGTGCAGCTAAGATCAAGACTTTTACATGCTTTCATTCAAACACCTACTCATTTCTCAGCATGTGAATTTTAAAATACTTTTATGTTTCGTTTCACAAATAGCATCTTTGCTTATCGAATATGTGAGCAATGGTGCATGGGAACATTACCTGTCGCACCACAATCTATTCCAATAAACCCATTCGAACAGATGCAAGTGTAACCGTTTTGACCAGCAGATTCGAGACACGTTGCATTTTCAGGGCATGGATTGGATAAGCAGCTCAAGAGGGCGGGGTCTGGGTAAAGAATTAGATAGCATGGCAAAGCAGAGTGGTTTTTACTTTGAAATTTGAATAAGAGCAGGACACATACACTAACAGTACATTATGTAGGATATGCGTGCGATTCATTCTGTTTTGGGATTTCTGTATTCAAGTGCTCACTAGCAAGGAAATAATCATATTATTTATCACAATGTAAATGGGTTCTAAGCAATGGAAGATAGTGAGTTTTAACATTTTTATTAAGTAAAAATAGCATTATTAGCCTGAAATATTTATTTGTCGAAAAATTTATGAATAATGAATAACAATTATATGAACATTTCCAGGAGTATCATGTAGGGAAGATGATGCATTTTGATATACTTTGTTTTGAATTTATAGTTGACGTTGTCTCATTTAGATTTCATGCCATTCAATTTGATATAATAATATATGGACAGGTGATAAACAACATGAAATATGGCATGCTATTGCAGCTGTACCTGGGTTGTCATCATCACACGTCACGCTTATTTGTCCGCTGGGGCAAAGACACATATGGGACGTTCCATCGGTAGATTGCAGACAGGTAGCTTCATTGGGGCAGGGATTGGAGGAGCAAGAGGGTGTAGGAGTGGGCTCTAGAATGGGTGTGCGTTGGAAAAGAGGGGAAGAAGCAAAGCCATAGAGCGTGACATTTTGAAAGTGAGGCACGGCACAGAGAGCATGAATAAGTGTTGCTGCGACAGAAATGATTGGCAAAAATCTTGCAAAATGTATCTACTACCATATTATGCAGTCAAAAGAAAGTGCAATCAATATGATTATGCAATGCTTCTAAATACTGTGTCATGTTGTGACAGGATGTGAGACACTTATTGACTAACTATATTTGAAAGCTATCTGAAGAAGTATAACACAAATCTAAATTCTTCATTCTATTGTGTAAAGTCATGTGTATATCATTATGAAATCAACACGTATCAGGGACACTCATCACGATATTGCAGAATTGCAATTAGTTCAGACTGTGAACCGAAATGTAAACAACTCGTGTTTTTTAATTGTCTGTTCAAAAACCTTGTGAGATAAAACTGCTTTACCTGTAGGAGTACAAATTGTTGCGATTTGCCCGTTTTGACAAAGGCATGTGTAAGAATTTCCATCCTCAGCTTCGAGGCAAGTTCCACCAGTGGAACAAGGGTTTGAAGAGCAAGCGGGGGTGGGTAGGGAGGGAATGTTTCCTACAGAAAGATAAGATTCACAATTCTATTCTACTCTATTCTGTTCTATTCCATGCTAAATAAATATTTTGTATATAAAGTGTAGCTAAGGGGACGACCACCTAATGAATGAAATGGGCTTATAATCCATAATGAGTAGCAACTACTATCCGAACTTGATGGTTATTAATTTTAGCATTAATTTTATGCTAGCTGATACGCTTAGCTGATATTAAAGAATGTGGTAGGATCTATGAAAGTATTGAGCTTATGATGAAGGTATTAATGAAATGCATATAGCATTTTGAATGATCTGTTATCCGTTTTGGAGATACTTATCTTCTTT
Source organism: Arbacia lixula (assembly GCA_963669155.1). NCBI lineage: Eukaryota > Metazoa > Echinodermata > Echinoidea > Arbacioida > Arbaciidae > Arbacia > Arbacia lixula. Next base: position 22,206,244 of record OZ022583.1, on the reverse strand, counting down.
ATATTATTGCTTTTAAATATTAAAAATAATGATTGGGGTACACCAAGTACATGTCGTATGAGAGCAATCTGTATTTATGACACCACTTGGGCATAAGCATGAGTGAGCACGTCCATCGGCCTCATCAAGACAAGTGGCACCGCTTGGACATGGGTTGGAAGAGCAGGCAAGAGCGGGGACTACATGTACGCACGAGATGAAAGCGTTTGGAGATTACATTCTTGGCAATGCAATGAAAGGAGAAGCAATTTGGCAGTTTTATCATGGCAATGACATGTAGAGCTGTATGAACTAAAGATCAATGAGATGTGAGTGACTCAATGTAATTATTTTCAAGTACTAACAATGATCACAGTAATTACGTACGGCTACAAGCAATTTGAGTCGCATGAAACTGAATTAAAGATCATAGTTTTATATCATAGTAATATACTTTCACATAAGATTTGAAGTAATCTGAGGATTGATAACTATCAATGTTGACGAATAGAAGCGCTTTTATTGAGGGGTGATGTGTAATTGTGGCGATTGTGTTTGAAATGAATAACGAGCCGAATAGTGCAAGCTTGTATAAAATGTAAGCTTTGTTTCTCTATGACCGGACATAATGAATGGGTAAATGAAAAAAAATGCAATGTTGAGATGGGGAGTGATGGCTTCACGGTTACCTTCTGTGTCACACGTTTGCCCTACGGAGCCATCGGGACACATGCATATGAAAGAGCTGCCGTCATCCGCATCCAAACACGTAGCACCATTAGGACAGGGACTAAGAGAGCACCCAGAAGGAATAGAGCCAACTACTGCAAGGTGAATGATAGAGGGAAAAGAAAAGCCACAGAAAGAGCAAGCAGTTGAAAGAAAGCTTTGGGAAATGTAAATTGCAAGCCGTGACATCAGAATTACGTAACGCGGAAGAATATACAGTATAAGACAGCATATCAATGGATAGAGGCAAGAAGCTAGAAAAAGAGGTAACATTTTAAACAGTCAAGAGGATTTCTATCTTAATGATTGCGATGACATGTAAGTTTAGAATGTAGATAATGCGCTTTGAATTTGAATTATCACACGTTCTTCGGTGAATGAACAACCAACTGCTATAATCCTTCTACCATCAACTATCATTTGGTATTTCAAGGGGGGGGGGTAATTCCTGATGCATGCTGGATGCTACTGGAAGAACTTTAAGCAAGGAAGGAACGTAGGTAGGACGGAATGACGATAGCGATGTTAATTACCTTGAACATTACAATTTGTTCCTGTGAAAGTGGGGAGACACAGGCATGTGTAACTATTACTATTCTGAGCGTCAAAGCACGTGCCCCCGTTTTCACATGGTCGAGATGAGCAGGCAGCCGTAACTAAATGAAGGAATAAGCGAAGGAAACGAAAGGGAAGCGTGAGGCATGTGCAAGGGAACAAGTAGCAACATAGGAGTATTAGCAATGCAAAACCACAAGTAAAATGGCATAGTGAATGTGCTACAATGTATAAGCATATAGATTGGGTTAAATATTAAACGTGTGAGAAAATCCAGAAATCGAGTGCTGACATACAGAGATAAAAATGTCACAGTGCGCACACATAAGAAGCTATTTCGGAGCTATTACTATAGAGCTACTACTGATCTATGACAGTGATTTCTATCTCTGATAATGGCTCATCAAAAATATTGTTGTCTACCTACGAAAGTAATCTACTTTAATTGCAGACACACTTTCCTTTCAACTACTGTCACAGGCATCACAAAAAAATATTTGTATACAAAAAGTATCAAAAATATATTTTGGTAAATACCTTAGTCAATATGAAATCACACTGCGCCTGATATGAAACAGTAAAATCTATGGTATGACGAAACAGAAAATGTTAGTTTCCTTGTTCCAGCAGCTAAATTCTTTGGACAATGAAAATTGTGTCCATGATGATCGTGTAGAAGAAGTGAAATGATTTTAAAGAGGAGAGAAAGGGGATACGGTGAGATGAGGAGAGAGTAAAAAAGAGAGAGAGTAGAAAACTCCTTTCCCTGTGTCTGTTCTCCAGCACGAATATATACCACAGTGAATGTATAGTTCGTACCAAAAAAGCAAGTTAAAACATGCACATATTTCCATGGGATTCTGTATAAGAGCTGCTCAGGTAAGGTGAGGAGAAACGGATGTGTTTTTGTTAATGGCACCTACCTCATCACTCCTTGGTCAAGGAGACCCTGTCGACAGTTGAAAGGCACTAGAACACTTGTAGAAGGTAACAGATTCGTATGCAAGATCATGCCCTGGTATACACCTCATTTCAGACAAGGTGACCTAAGCTAGGATATGAGGCAAAGGGTGTTAAAGTAATCACTGGTAGCTTGATGGGGTACATACCAGTTTCACACCGAGTTCCAGTGAATCCAGTTTGACAGTTGCATATATAGGCAACCCCCGATGATGATCCAGCATTCAGACACTCCCCGTTGTTGAAACATGGGTTAGACGAGCATGCAACCACTAATATATAAGACAGATGGAAGAAGAAGACATGGACATACCACAACATAAGCATCTGGTTATGCATGCACTAATGCATGTATATCATATGTTTAATGTGCCTTTGAGCAAGCAATTAAAGCCTTAAAGCGTTACAAGCTTAAGGTGCATCTTGATATTAGGGGCCCTAAATCACAAGTGATCTATGAGATGTAGGTTCAATACTACTTTGCGTCCATTCTGGTGACTAATGCAGAGGTAAGCTGGTAACAATTATATCCCTCATTAATATATTCCAGTTCGTTGATTGGTTGAAGGGATGTCAAATGACCACAAATAGATGACCTATTTCAACGAAAAGAGCTCAGAGGGATGAAAAGTACTATTTCGTGACGTCAGAGGGGAAAAAGGTACTATTTCGTGACGTCATGTAAGAAATAGTCTTTTTTCTCCTCTGGACTATCGATATCCGGGCTATCGGTGATCGATACAATTTTCATCGATTCATCCCAGGTAAATGCGCGACACGCAAAATCTACGCGATACATTTCTTCCCGGCTGCTTTTTGGTGTTTTAGAGGAAAATCATTGGGCGCGCTGCCAGAGCTCCCGCGGTGTTGCGGCCGAGGTGCAACTTGAATTTCCGTCGGTTTGCTCAAGCCGCAGGAAATAAAACATTTGAATCGGGCTCCTGCGTTCGGAGCTTAGAGCATGGGCACAAGGCCCATGGTAAGGAATTAATTAATGAAAAAAGAATATATTAATGAAGGATATAAAAAAATATTTCATGATCTTTATTCGGGATCTTTGGGGGATTCTATTGGTCCCCTCGGTGAAGTAAAGGGCATACGGTACTATTTTCCCGAGACCGCAGGTCGAGGGAAAAATGGTACCGCACGCCCTCCACTTCACCGAGGTGGAAACAGATTCCACAAGATCCCTCATAGTCATGAAGTATTTGTATACTACTGCTCTACCGTATCGCATGTCATATCTGATGACACTTCTACATTAAAAATTAGCCTCTTGTTGTATGTAGTGTCCTTATATCCTGTTAAGGTGTTTCAGACGGTTGTTACCCGACATATTAGTGAATGAAAAGTTATACCACATTCTACGACGTGTACTGCGAATCTGGAAAAATAAACGAAGTGTGAAGAATATCTCCACTTAGCAAATACAACAAGCACTTATTAAAAGAGAGCTTAAATGCATCTATTAGCAGTGAGAGAATAGATAGTCGATGAAAACAGCATGTTTATCCAAGCAAAAATACAATAATGTAAATCACTTAAAATTAAATAAGACTGATCTAAAGCAAGACGAAAAAATTGATGTATGAGACTTTTAGAAAGACGTCATTAAAAAGGCTGAATTCAGGGTAATGGACAATTTCTAAGCCTCTGCACTCCAGCTCAAAGGAATTGGCATCGGGAAAGGGAAAGGGAAGAAACGGAGGGAACCGCAGTTTTAAAACGCGGTATATTTTGTAGAGTTCAGCATTCAATTCCTTTGAGCTGGCGTGTACCTACCACAAATTGTATTGCAGAATATTTGAACTGCATATCTAAGGTGAATTTACAGTATACAAGAAGTAACACATATTGCAGACTTCCGATCACGGATGTTGCTAAGAATCACACAATTAAGCATGCGAAACAAAGAAGGAAAAATATGAGATGATTATCATCCAATTTTAAATGATGACAAGCATGCAACATTTTTTAGAAGTTGGTTGGACACTCCGGTGTCCATCTCCTCAGACATACCCGTTTCACATCTGGAGCCTTCAAAAGAATCAGGACACACACAAATGATGCTGCTATCACTGCCTGACTGGAAACAAGTGCCGCCGTTTTCGCATGTCGTAGTTGTGCATGATTCAGATTCTAAGAATTGGAGATAAGATGCAAGCGAAACAAGCTCTACTATACCACGTTCGGCTACTATAGGCATGAGGCAGCTTTATATATGGATGAGAAGCTATAGATTTGCAATGATATCCATGTGACACACACTGATTGACACTGCATACACACGCGCACAGCGCCACACACACACACACACACACACACACACATGCAAACACCCTCCAGCATTCTATCACTGCATAAGTTCAACTGCAAGCACTAAACACGAATGTGAAAAGCACAGCTATTCTAATGCAAATCATACGCACTTATAGGCTGCCACAACACATGCCAATGTAGCAAAGAGAGGATATTGGAATTCGTTAGACTTTAAACCGAGCGTGTGGCAATCATATAGAAGGACTTTCAAATTGCATGAAGTAAATTTCATAAGTTATGAATTGCAAAAAGATGAAATGACAGCCCATAGTTCCATATGAGAATCTTAGTGTTTGTGACATGACAACCGACTCTTTCATTGTTCTAAAGGCCAGAAATGATTTGCATTTCTCAAGCATTAACAGCATCAATAAACACGCCATTCAATCTGTCAAAAGAAGGAATTACGATCTAAAAAAGCAATGATGAATTTACAGATGCGGGGGCACTTGAAAGCTCAAATATCTTCATCACAATTGTAATCTAATGATCATTAGAATATGTCCTCCTCTCATAGATGATCTTAAACTCATTGTGCGTTATTCATCTACGAATGCGCCTTTGCAGATATAGCCTTATAATGCTGCATGTATTAACTAATGTTAAATCACTAAATTGGCAGCCTTCTTATGCAGAAAATAATTTATATTTTCCACTTACCTGTGGTAGTGTCCTGGCACTGCTGCCCTGCGAAACCAGCCATGCAAATGCACTGGTACGCCGTTTGGTCCTCAGAAGAGTAACACGTTCCTCCATTGAAGCAGGGGTTGGAATCACAGGCAGCCACTGGGTTCGCTACATAGATAAACAACATGGTATAGAGTAACTGGCGATTGTGGCTAGTTGCCGAGCATGCTTTATCATTTCAAAATATTTTCTGCAAAGGGCGATATACATTCATGCATACTATCAATTTATTATGTTCTGATATATTCAGCATCTGCCTTAATCAACAAAAAGGTGAACACACACACAAAAAAAAAAATATACGGTCAAACATGTCTTTAAAGATTTATGTCTGTACAAAGACCACTTGTCTGCAAAATTCCCCTCAATAAGCTTGCCGATTCCTTTCCGAGCAGCTAGGTAGCATGTAATGGCACCTAGCTGTCTGTATAGACCAACCTTTGCTCTCCTTAGCTCTGAGGTGGTCTTTATAGACACGTTCGACTGTAGTAAATTTGGAAACGAGAAGAGTATGCGCAAATTAAAAGCCATCACTCAGCTCGGACTGTGGAAATCCTACATAATGAATAGCTAGGTATGAGAGAATGTACGCAAGCACGAGGAGTGGGAGACAACAATTTGGGTGTGGGCGAGAAAGTGCAGACGTACCACTATCGGCACAGGTGGGCCCAGTGAAACCGAACGGGCAGCTGCACGTGAAGCCAACTGGCCAGGGCAGGCACGGAGCCCCGTTGAAACACGGGTAGGGAATGCAGTGCGATGCTATACATTACACAGTATGCACAATGTGTGTGATGCGATAGGGAAGGGATGGTGAATGCATAGTGATATACAAAATTAGTGAGATGGAAAAGCTAAAAATACGAAATGAGTTAGAAAATAAATAGCATTAGCGTAGCCAGCTTTTCTTATGATTAATGCAGAGTTGGTACTGTATAATATGAAGTCAAAAAGAGAAAGTGTACCTAATACTTATTGTAACCATGTACATTTAGTTTTGGAAGTTAGCTATAAATCCATACATTATGTCTGCTTAATAAATATATGAAACATCAGATATACCAGGCAAATCATGTCGTAGTACTCGAGTCTGAAGATATGTATGAAGGGTATATGATGTGGGCGAAGATGGCTAAAATCTACAATAAATCTATGTCCCCATGGTGTCAAAAGGTGCACATGCATAGCTTTTATAGCTATGATATAATCTATGATGAATATCTTTCCCCGTGATGGAAGAAACATGCACAGGAATTGCCTTAATATTATTCATGTGGTTGCAGCAGACACGGAAATGTTTCCATTTTACAGAGAGAACGATCATGACGATAAAGGGTGAGTGTTTTCTGTAAGAAGAAGGATATTGCATGCCACCGTACCGATCACGCTTATTTCGCAGTTGTCACCGGCATAGTCAATAGTACACATACACACATAATTGGCGAGGTCACTAGAGGTGAAACAGGTACCGGTGTTCTGACACGGGTTAGATAAGCACGGGCTGTCTGGGACTGATATGGCGATTGAAATATTGAGAGAGAGGGAGAAAGAGAAAGGGGGAGAAGAGAAGGGGGGAGATAAATGTAAGGCAGACGATGTTAGAACACAAAGATCACACTACGCATATAAGCAGAAAATGTGAATAGCAGAAGGGTGGACGATACGGACATTTATATTTTTAAAGATATTTTGGATTATTTAAACTATCATCACTAGTTCAGACATCGAACATTAGCAATTCTACTTCTATACATACTGGTCCGTAATCTGATATATGTGTTCTGTGTAAAGAATATGCAAGGTCCTCAAATGATATACCATAGTCGGACTAGTACCAAAGATGTCACTGAGCAACACTAGGGGACAGGGACGGAACAATTGGAAAGGTAAAATTTTAACAAGCTTTAACCACGAAAAACGTACCAATTGATAGAAATTCATCAAATGTGTATTCATAGTGAAAATTTCTTTGACAGCTGTAGGACCTGATGTATTTTTTTATTTGATATGCGTGATTTCTAGACCTGTTTGCTTCTCTCATTTTCCGTTTCAATTCAAACAAACTCGTCATTATTTCATTTTCCTTTCACGAGATTAGTACATGACATAATTATTGTTAATCTGTTAATCTGTAGCAATATTGAAAAGCCAAGAGCATAAGCAAGAAGATATCAGATATAATAAGATATGAACAATTCACACAATGAAAAGTAACAGGTTAGATTAATGCAATGGACGAAAAAGTTACTTGAAAACTCGCTCTAGTATCTTTTTTTTTTGTTGAAACCTGACGCCAATCTAGAAATAAAGGGAAATAACAGAAATTGTGTGGCCACATTGTACATAAAAAGGCATGGTTAAGAAGCAAATAATGCAGAAAGCCTGCACTAATGGTATGAAAAGACGGTTAAGAGGATGGATGATGAGTGCAACCTGCTTGGCGCCAAATAGAGTGGGATGACAGCAGCACTCTGTAGCGCCACCTGAAGATAATGATGGTGATGATCTCTATCCGATGATTAGTGTCATAACAAAGCACGCATGGAAACACATCGAGACACAATAAGCATCACAGGGTGAAAGGCACTGATGAGATGGTAGAGGCGTGAAGCGCAAAGGTAAATATTCAAAGTAACAATATCATAAGCTTACGTGCACTCTCCTGGCAGGTAGTCCCGACGAAGTCCGTAGTACACAAGCATATGTAGCTCGTCTGATCACCACTCGTGAGACACGTTCCGCCATTTTGGCAAGGGTCTGAAGTACATGGGGTGGTGATTCCTGTTTAACAGATGCATTGAAAATAACCAATAAGTTACATGTTTTGAATATTTAAAAAAGGGGTAGGAGCAAAACAAAGGACACAAATTATGATATAAATCGTGGTTTCTTTTCTGCAATGGCGCTGAGTAGTTATGCTGAATAATACTATCGTAAATAATCTTTATTTTTGTTGCACTCTTTGCAATGATTTAGATACATGTAAGTAGGTTTATTGTGTTTGAGCCTTGAATAGATGACATTTGTCTTTTATAGGTTTTTTCAGTATCACTGCATTATTCAGCAAAGACATTTTGCTATGATCACGGCATATGCAACAACCAATCTTATATAGTACATATGTACGTCAGGCATTCAAATACAAGAACGCTGAATAAAGCATTATTTAATCATTTCGCAGGAGAGTATGAAAGAGGGTAATATACTTTCTGCTATTCAAGTCACTCAAAGGTGTCCGTACATACCCGGCGCAATTTCGCAGTTTGTCCCCGAGAAGTTGTCGACACAGCTACAGATGTAACTCGTTTGGTCTGAACTGGTAAGGCACATCGCCCCATTTTGACAAGGGTCGCTAGTACAAGGAGTCGATATCACTGGTGGAAAAATGATAGAAATGTCGCAAATTAATAAAGACAATGTGGATGGTGATATGAGTTGGTTTGTATAGTTTTGACAGACAGCGGGTCTTCAGAGCATGCGAACAACATCAAACATGAACGTATTATATATAGACATTTATATTGTTACACTCTCCCGACACTTCTTCTCTCCCTCCCTATCCATCCACATATAAGCAGAACACAACAAGCAGAGCTGACTTCCAACAATTCCACTTGTCTATTTAATTCAAAATGTGATTATTCTTTGATTTGTTTATCATTTCATAATGATGTTTAAAATTGTTTTTTCTCGACAAGTCATGATATTATCGTGAAGTTGTTTTTGTACATACTGTTTTTATAGCGAAATAGCAACTTTTGTATTATTCGGAGGATTTGAAAATCATATTTGCTACACGCTCTATTCATTTTCTCCCCTCCTTTTGAAATAGCTATACACTGCATTGTCAAATTGGTTTAACAGGTATTGTTAGCATACATAGTTGGCTACATACAATTGAAATGGTATAAACTAAGCTAACATGGAGAGGGGCGTTATATTTCATGCTAATTGCATTCTAACAAAATGTAGGCAGGTTACTAGACCACATATTAGTGCTTCTTTGTACACGTTCTACTCAACCGTATTGACCTTAGCATGTAATCCTACAATAAAATATTCATCATAGACACCACGTCACATTAAAACAAAAATTCAGAAGCTGACCAATGTAAGTAACAAAATCATACCAAAAGTAACGCAATAATAGCGCATTCATTTTGGAGTATAATACCGATATAACGTATCATGTACTGTAATATATATGCAGTTTCCATGCCACTCAACACTTGGAATATACAAAGCCTCTCTAGCATATAGGCATATATCACACTCCTTTCATATCATGCATATGATCATAGCATAATGCTAGATATGTAGCTGAAGCATATAGTCATGCAGTTGGTGCAACATCTGGACCACACAGCGTCATAATCCGTGCACAGCTTACCCCTGGTTATGTGCTTGGGTTAAGAGACTCGGTTTCAAAACGGGTCAAAACCCGCCAAGGATTGAGGTGAGCGGGATTTCAATGTGTGTAGTTAGAGGAGAGAAAACAATGAATTTGCACATACAGCTTAGTAGTGTTTCATGATAAAGATGTGCAGAATATTTAACCAAAAATGGAATACAGTATGATGGTTATAGGCATCCTGGGTGCTGTGAAAAAATAGATGTATTGCACATCTCTGCAGGTATTGAAAATTGTTAGAAAGGAAAAAGCGGAGCAAAGAGAGAAGAGGGTAATGGTTGGTTAATGATTAAAAAAAAAAGATGGTTTATGTCCATGGTGATCGATACTCCATGAGCTGCCTCGTGCTTGGTCTACCATAACTTCGTTGAACATCGTATGTTGGTTACACACCCTATGGAAACAACTGTTAGCGTTGGAGAGACTGGAGAATTTAGGAAAAGTTACATCCCTACCGTTGTGCTTAATAAAAGTAAATCTCCGTGTATGATCTGTGTGTATTAACGATATGATTTTACACACAGACCACATATGAGCAACGTTCATCACACACTGGATGGGTTAATATGTGTTAGTCATACTTCACCTGGTATTTGGCAACGTGCACCCAAGTAGCCGCTGAGACAGGTACAGAAGTATTCGAATGCCCCAACCGTAGTACAAGTGCCTCCATTTATGCAGGGGTTAGTAAGGCAACCGCCTGGTTTAGCGTATGTGAGTAGTTAACGAGGATTTGAAAGAAAAGGTGGAAAGAACCAGGAGTGTTAATAGTGGTGCAAGTAGTTGTGATTAATAAGATGTGGAAGACGAATGCAATTAAGAGTAAGATGCGAAAGGTATAGTGATTGGAATTCGAAAGTAGGTTTACATTACACAACACTTGCCTTTAAACAAGTGATGCGCATACTGCAACTATAGGAACGTTTAAACAATTGATCACATTGATATGAGTAAGGGTTTAGTTAAAAGAAATAGTCGTGCTCAGTCGACTGCTCCCGCTTATTATATCCTGTTTTAGGATGTATGTAGGGGTACAATATCGGTAGAAGCAGATTATACTACCTGCATAAGACTGAAAGAATGCCAACTGTACAACGGTTTTATGATGTAGCTGACAAGCAAAAGTTTTTGTGCATGTTCCTTCGTTCCATTGTTATCTATTCTGTTTATAGCTGGCTTTCTTTGTGAATATATCATATCATATCCATTATAACGATTGTAATTTTTTATTCTTGCGAGAAGAAAAACTGTTATGCTTACCCCAACTTCCACTGTCCACTTTATCCTCAAACATGAGCGTCAGAGTACGTGATGTGGGCACAATTATTTTTCTTAAATGAATCATGTTCATCCTTGTGATTTTTCCGGAATAATGATATAGATCTTATGTTTGCCTTCCATCCTTATCCATGTCTCGCTTAGCCTATCTTCTGTACCCTCCCTCATGATCACACCCAAGAACGTGTGTATACTAAAACTCGAAATATGAAAGATCTGGTACATATTTTACATATATTGATACAGAAGGTTCGAGGGAATGTACCTGCAATTGCCTCACAGTTAATTCCAGTAAAACCGTTCGGGCAGGTGCATGCGTAAGAGGACTGCCCAGTGACGATACACACCCCACCATTCCGACATGGGATCGTGGAGCATGGGTCTGCATTAGGATAGGTGTGTGAAGAGTTAAGATTGAATGCTAGTGCGGCTTGTTATTCAAGTATTGCATTGGTTCTAGATCGTGGGGTCTGTTTCCGTCTGATTCACTAATGCGATCGTATTTAAGTCTCGTCACAAAGTCTATTGATTATTCTTTCGCTCTTTTGCAATCTACCCGTAAGGTGGAACGAGGGGAGATCGCAAAAGGGAAGCATGCATGAATAGTGTCTATTCACGCCAATACTTTATCAGTGTATCATGAAGAAAGAGACTCCATAGATTAGATCCTATAAATGAATAAACTTATCATACGCAATTAAATGTGAATGCAATTGATACAAGACTATGACCGGTTGGTACTAAGAGCGATAAAGCGTTTTACCCAGGGAGCAAGACAGGTTTACCTGACATGGGCTGTTCTAAAAAGTTGTTTGGTATCAATGTGTTCGGAAGACCAGTCTGCATATTTTCTATGTGGACTACTTTTGCGATATGCTGCTGGAAAGAAATGGCAGCCATTTTTTAAAATGGCCGCCGTGGAAATGTAGTATTGACCACTATTTAAGAAAACATTTGAATGAAACATTTTCCCACATCATAAACTGGCCAGCAAAAGAAAGTACCCTCTTCTTTCAAAATTCACCCCATAGAAATGAACAATTTTGTACACAGGTATGGTGCAATATCCATTAGTAATCACATACCAAACAGGAAGTGATTATCTTTATTACAAAGAAATAAAATGACATGTACAGCATCTTGGCCACTGAATCAAAAGTCACAAACGGCTTTGGCTAACATCAAGGTATGGACTTCAGATTACTATAACTTCATATCAAGATAAGCCCTGTAACTGATTTTTGCACATCGTATAGAACAGATGCTTGGACACTTTTATGGCAATTTTGGCTACCATTTCTTTCCAGCAGCAAATCGCCAAAGTAGTCTACATAGAACATGTAGAAATTTTCGGGGAAGGTCTCCTGAACAGATTGATTTTTGCACATCGTATAGAGCAGATGCTTAGACAGTTTTATGGCAATTTTATCTCGTTAATTAAAAAGTTATCGAAAATATGAAGGATTGTGTATTACCCTGAAATTAAAATCTTTGGAAATATGGTAAAACTTTACATTCTTTGCCCCAAACTGTTATGAAAATCACCACGAAGCCTAACAAATTTGGCACCATCTTGTAAAATTTGTTATCTTCTTTAATATCATGCCTCATATGATGTGGGAATATGAACCGTTCAAATGTTATCTTAAATAGTGGTCCATACTACATTTCCATGGCGGCCATTTTGAAAAATGGCTACCATTTCCTTCCAGCAGCAAATCGCCAATGTAGTCTATATAGAACATGTAGAAATTGTCGGGGAAGGTCTCCTGAACAGATTGATACCCAACAATCTTTTACAACAGCCCATGGCGCCCGGACCCCAAATCTAGGGTTTTGCTCCCTGGGTATTTGATATGAGCTGCGAAGACGGGAGTGATGACAGAGATTTGTATAAGGCTTCTAGAAGCAAGTGCTCATGCGCACCTCATGCTCTTAGCGAGTATTGCATGCATGGACAGTCAAGATAGGATTGCCTGTACCTTTACTTTCACATTTACATTGTTACGTCGAGATGCAACTGTTGGTAGCCATGGTGACTACTCTGTATTGGCCATAAACGTGCCTAAGACGTTGAATTGTTTCGGATGTGGCTGCCCTTTCATCTATCTTTTTCTATTCGCGCTATTAATCATCATGGCAACCATTTTTGGTATTGTCTCTCCTCCTTCTCCTTCACAACCACTCGCTGATGTATCTCTAACTAGCACCTGTACATCACACAAGCCTCGTCTTCGTCCTAATCCCGGAAATGCAATGAAAGTGTTGGGTTCTTTTTTCAGTCGAAACAGATGAGCGCACAAGAAGGACGGAAGTGGTAATGCAGCCGTAAAGGGCGGATATACAAGATGAACGTATAAATCATAATTCCTCCTTAGTATTACCAAGATCGTTATACCAAAACGCTCATTTACCTATGTCGGCGCAAAGAGGGCCACTGAATCCCGGGGTGCAAATACATCGGAATGTGCCTCCACCAGTGGAGAGACAAACCGCATTATTATTGCATAAGTTTGCTGCGCAGGCATCTGTTTAGTGGGTCCAATAGTGTGGTATAGCGTGTTAAACGAAAGGTGTGAGTGGAAGAGTTGTTAGTAAGCACATGAGAGTAATAGAGACAGGAGTTAATATGTATCTGATTATAGTGATACTACTGCAACTATTAAACACAAGAGGTAACATATCGGTACAGGTGTAAATGCGTTTACAATACATGTAGTAATATTTTTAAACTTTCAATGCTGTATGGGATTAGTTTCTAGTTCACGTACTTGTGTTAATATCGATGATGACTAATTAGAATCTAGGTCACTACAGGTATGACAGGAAAATGTGGACTCGTGAAATCAGATATTCATGTCAGTGTATATGCTCAACAAGATACTTGATATTTGGGGGATGGCATGTCAACATGGTCAACGTTTTTCTGGGGGAATCTTAAGTATAATCTTACATTCAAGAACATGATCGAAAATCCCTGTGTGATTAGAGACTAAACGGTTAGATTGCAATTGTATAATACAGTCATTAATTTTCCTGACTATAATTCGTACGAACCACATTAACACATCAAACGCTGACAGTCAGGTCGTTCCCTTAAAAACCACTCCACCTACTGGTTAAAACCTTTACAGTGCGATAGGATAATAAGCAGGCGTTAGTATTAAGGACGCTTATCCGCAGTTGTTTAGGTTGTAAAAATCGAATATCCTCAACAATCAGATACACCTGTAGGTGTTATCTGCCCCCTTTAATTCGGTCGTCTGAATTACGATTGATAGTACAAGTACAATCACTCCCAGTTTACATCCTACACATGTTGATGAGCCTTACATCTGGAAGTGATATCAATTTCGCAATCACAATCTCTCGTTCCCAGCTAACAGCGCACATCAATGGTTAGATTAGTAGACAGTGTGAGAAATATGCGATAAGCATTCATACCTGACCCATAGGAGACTGACGCTGACTGAAGATCGACGTAAAATATACTCATGACCTGCACAATAGTTGCGCTGGAAGAGAAAATTGAGAACAATGCAATGAGTGAACGGGAAAATCTCATAAAAGACTGCAATCGGACTATTGTGTCCTCTTCTTTTATGGCTGTGTATTCACTCTTTGTATGACTGGTATGACCGAGGAGATCTTATCTTAACTTAGGAAGGCGGTACCGATACCTTTTGCACGATGTGTACGACTTTGACTAAGAATATGTGGTTGTACTATTGGATATTCCAGAAGTGGTGCAATTGATTGTAGAATATGTTTTCAATAGTGTGCATGTACAAATGTATGGCAGACGAATATATCTTGATATAATGGTAGATAGTAGATGTTTATAAAAGCTCTTCCATGATTATGAAATATAAAAACAAGCCTCCTGTTTCCTTTTTTTTATGTCCCTGTTGGTCTTCTTTCCTCAGAGCAATTCTTTCTTTCAGAGTCCTGCTTTACCTACACTTGAACTTGTTTTCTTTTAGACGTAACCACCCCTTCTCTCTCTCTCTCTCTCTCTCTCCTTCTCGCTTTCCCTCTCTCTCTCCTACATGTGATTTACGTAATTCTCCAGAAGGCATACAAAGGAAATTCCTCTCATGATGCACCGTGCAGCGACCTCCGGATTTTATTTGCAATCGTATCCGCATCCGGTCGCGTACATAATACACTAAAAAAAGAAGCAGACATGACTTCAAACAAACTCCAACATTTGCTGTGCGGCACATCGTGTGTCGACTTTTCATTAGTAGCGTTATGGGGAAGTACTTCATTCCCTTTCACCCCATCGTATGTAGTTAATAGCAACTTACTGGAAAGTGATGGGGCCCAGTGTGGTGCTCTGCGGGGCCGTCCACGTGAACACCTCAGGTAATGACTTGTCGTTCCTGTTCGTGTGGGTGATCGAATCGCCCGCGTTCGTACACTGCTTCGTCTGGAAGTTCGCCGTCTGCGATGCCGATACCGACCACGAACCGACGATTGTTCCTGTTGCAGTTCTCGCCTGGAGGAGAATGCCCCTGTATAGGCTCGAACCCCGTATTTGTACTGCAAGGACAAACATACAAGGACATCACATTACCTTAAATTAACACATTATATTGTACAGAAAATACGATTTCAGTACATAATGTTTGATAAACGCAATGCTACTAGTACTATGCAGGGACCTCCAAAAGCACCATTCTCATCCGCTTGTTAAGAGCTTGTCTTTTCTTTCATAGAAAGATTTATTGAATAATTCTCAGAACAAAACTTGTAAACTAAGAATACGGCATGATTACAGGTAGTAAAGTATCATCAAGGTGGATTGATACATGTAGCTGTACACAGTAATAATTGTATATGTCTCATTTTTAATAAAATAAGACGAAACTATCAAGTTTGGAACAAAGTGTTGTTTTTTAAGAACGATATGTCTGAAATGACACTTAAACAAGAGCTGTGATCTATCTTAAGAAATGTTTGTACAATGTTCTGCATATCGAATAACAAATTGAAATGTACACACAATTTGGAAAGAAAGTGGGAATACCTAAAATAAAGATATTCGTGGACAGAGTAAGTACAATATATGGAAACTTTTATTTGTGTTTACATTTTTGGCTTATGAGGATAATGAGGATAATATATGGCATTTCAATCCGCCATTTCGGCAATTTAGAACCAGGTTTGAGTTAGCCATGTATGATTCTCCTATTAAATCCCTCTCATAATATTCATATTTAGATTTTTCAAATGAGAGACTTTCCGCACAAAGGGACAGCTAACAATGACAGTACTTCTGTTTGATGACACAGGGTATTATATCTTAGCCTGCCTGTCTTAGCCTGTACAACGGGGATGATCATTTCCATTATTTTCAATCCGCCATTCCGACATTTCAAAACCAAGTTTGAGTAAGTCATGCATGATTGTGAAATCCTTCTCATAATATTCATATTTACACATTTCACAAGAGAGACCTTCCGCACAAAGGGATAGCTAACAATGACACTACTTCTGTTTGATGACGCAGGGTTCAAGCTGCCCGAGTGTCGCAGCAAAGATAACATCCCCCATTATTATCCAGCGTGGAGGAATGTTGCCAGGACCCTCGAAGGTGTGGCGGGGGAACAACACATACATCCTGTCAATAGAGACAGAGGGAGGAGCAGGGACAAACAGGGATATTTCAGAAGTTCAGCATTCTGACTTCATGCACAGACCATTTTGTCCTATCTTTATTTTTCTTTTACACGGTATTTTTTGTGACGTTTGTCTTCTTCTGTGACTCTCTTTTTTCGAGTCAACATGGTGATTGTAGGGAGTTTTCTGCGAATTGCATATATATAATGCTAATGCAATCTTCCTAAGATAAGAGTGTAAGTAAAGATATACATGTACATGGGCAGTGGCAGTTATTCAGCCAAGTATGTTAATCATATCAATTTATACCACGAAGACCCAAAGTTCTTGGTCTCACATTGGGACCCTTTCCAATCTTCGTGGTGAAGATGTCTTGATGTCACCACAGATTTCCACTTCAAGCCCAAATTACGTATCGATCACGTGGAATGTAGATAATATGTGCCTGGCCTTGTTGTGGTCTACGTTGTATAGATTGGAGTGTATTGACGCAGATTCCCGTGTGTTCGCAATCGAAGGGCACATCTAAAGACAAACGTATTTGATCGTGATAATGATGCCTAAACTGGCAGTTTTTCCACAAGGGCTATGATTATGGTGGCTTTTCCCCACGTCATTATGGAAATATTTCCCTTTTTGCAAACATTTGACTCTTAATAAGGGAGCATTGTTTCGATTCTCGAGATCAATGTAAGGTCCTGTAAGGTCGAGGTCCTGTAAGACAAACATAAGATTGTCCAGTCAAAAGAATCAGTATTCAACATGGTCCATGATATTCAATTGTCGAGCTGATCATCCGATAAATCCTTCTTTTCTATTGTCATCCAGCTGCGATTGTCCTCGCTTTTTATCGACGTATACAAAAGTACAGTAAATCTTCTTTGCTTTGTTTTGTTCCACCAAGGTCCATACATAGACCTTTCACCCATATTGGCGATAAGTTGGCCTAAAGACTCGTTGATGCAGAACACAGTGTTGTAAAAGACGTTCAAGTTAATCACGCATAAAGCGCTATCAGGCAGGCAGACGGTGGCATCGACATGATTGCATGAATAATCATGCTAAGCGGTTAATCTGTGTATCTGTATTACACTTACGCAGTCAATTTGTAATTGTGATAGACATACTATGATCCGGTACATCAATTGTTACACATTGTTTGCAGAGTTCTCTGCTTTTTTTTTTTACCGAAAGCTGGATAAGGGAAGGGCTTGTTTTCAAATAATTATGGCTACCCGTTTAAACTTGGCAAAGCGCAACCACCAACTGTGAAGCTTATTGACAAAATGGAATACTGAACATGATGAACAGATCATCATACCGTTAAAATACAGAGTGTCCAGTTGTATGAAGATTTTCTGATGACCTTATGTTCTCCACTTGACATATATCAAACTCGTTCAACCCACATCACGTAGTGTTATTTTGCCATAACAATCTGCTTCTTCTAAAACTCTACACATTGGGGAAAGGGTGGGGCATTACTAACGAAATGAAGTAACATAAGACACGTCTACATAAATATCACAGAAGGTAATTCCCTATTGTTTGTCTACTTTCTTTGAGGGCACTCTCCATGCACAGTACATGTACACCCCGTACAGTACCTCCGCCAGTGGGCCCCCGACTGTGTGTCCGTGAGCATTGTGAGAGGTACATAATACTCCCACGCCAGACGTGCCACTTTATCGGTGTTACATTCGAGCGATCGGGATCGTGAATAAAGGCATCTTTGTTTTGTGTTCAAAATCGTTCAAATCCAAACATGCCGTTGAGACAGTCTCTATAGCATTTGGGGCTAATCTCCTTTAATCCATTTCCTGCTTCTTATATAAGCAAATCTGCGTACTCTTAACTATACAACCTATATATACACGTATGCATTAATATTTACCATGACCATAACCATAATCTCTAGATATCAGGTATTATTTGACGATAAAATGTGAATTAAGACGAAATGGGAGAAGTCCAATTGGCATGGTATGAATGAGACGTTCTAATCTCGATCTGCATACAGTGCACAGACAACCAACCGTATACCAACTTGCCCAATGAACAAACATGCAAATATTGCCCCACTTTGCCTCTTCACTGAGGCCTTTGCGTGTAGTGAGTGGTTTCCTATGCATGCCGTTTCTATGGTATTCAAGGCAAATGTATTGGCGATTTGCTGTTTGTGAAGCCGTCATCCTTTAAAGCTCGGCAGCTTAATCGAACCTTTTTTCTTTGCTTTTTATATTCGAGTGTTTATTTTGGTACACTGAATGGGGCAATTTCATTTAAACATACGTTAAGCAGTGTAAAGAATGCTGTCCGAAACAATGGAGAATGTGCTTCTTTTATTTCAACATAATGTTAATGTGATTTACAAATGTGATTTACAGCTAAAATAATGTAAATCACGCAATTGCAATTGTGAAAATATAAACTATACTCCCACGTTTACAAGGTGTGAGTGGCAGTTTGGAATACGTATCGACGTTTTACATAAATTAATCATTATTAAATATGAAATATCATTTTGAGGACCTGGAAAATGAACAACGTATGCTACCTCTCTAATTACACAAAATGATACCAGCAGGAACATTAACAACACATACAACACTAAATTGTTAAAATGACGAGCTATCCATGGCCACTGTCAACATAATTGGGAAATCTACTACCATAACATTATGGATAATTCATACTACATCATTGTTGTAAAAATATCAAAGAAAGCCCGTCCACATTGACAAAATATTATTTACAAAATAAGAAAATAAACATCATATCATAATAAGAAAGAATGTATTGTGGACGTATGATCTGATGCTGCTTTATCATGCATGGCGACCAGACGCAATTAATGGGATCATCACTCCTACAAAGCTACAGTATCGCATAGATGTGACGTGTCGTGAAAAGCGTGTGTGATTGATCCGTTGCCATAGAAACCATCACCTAATTACCCAAATAAAACGAATAGCTGGTCGCAGTAACGTCCTCATTAATATAGCAATGTTGAGTTCCGTAGATCACGTGGACAGGGATAATGTAAGTGGTGTATTGGCGGAACCTTGAATACGTTTGTTGATACTGCATTCATGTTTAGATCATTTATGCTCTAATTTCATGATCAGACAACCGCGTTACAAGCTATACTGACGGATGGTGTCGTACACAGTAATTACATAATGGAGCTGATATCCACGATTACACGTAGCCCTACTCATGATACAATGCATGCAGGTAAAGAAAACACCAGTATTGATAGACTCAACAGAAAAACGACTGCCACTTATTACAGAAATTAGTCCATTTTTATGAAAACATGAGAAAAAAAGGAAAATAAGAATCTGATCGCCTTCTCTCCAATTACCAACGCCCCTGAGCCATATGATTCAAACGTTCAGATTATAGAGATAATATCATGACATATTTCCCTTCCAATATCTGACTAAGCAAATGTACATTAGGCTAGTACAATATCAGCGAGAGCCTTACGGCATTCCACTTATCGATTTGCCGTCTTACTCAGGCCTTATGACGTCATCGACCTACAACAATAGGCCCACGCAAAAAAGCGACCCGAAAACAGGGGCACACCCACCACAGTCGCGAGAATGAGACGGCAAGAAGCAGGGAAGGTGCGGTGTGGAAATCTCTGGATCAATAGTTCTGAGGCTACTCCTAATCACTACTTTGAATGAAAAGGGTAGTTTAAGATCGTTGAACGGGGGAGCCACTCCTCCACACGAGTGTTATATCAGCTGTGCTATCATGCACATAACTTAATCATGGTGGTTTCTCTTTTATAACACGACTTTTCATGAAATGTTCTTGTATTTTTGTTATTTTACCATGACTGCTAACTGTTAATGTTGTGATTCTCTTTGATCATAAAATTCCAAAATATAGATCAGATATATAAAGCACGGTTTTCGTAAGTTCAATGGCGTAACTATTCAAATTTTAATATCATTCTTAACGTGGACGAGCGGTTGATAAAACAGACATTGTCTGGGTATTTATGGTTGTTCTAGGTAGTAGGTGGTGCATGGTACTTTTATAAGACAGACTTGTTTTGTTGCGCAACCCTGTGTTCCCGGGGCGGCATTCAAATTGCATATTATCATTCTGCGTAACCGTCCTTCGTCCATGTTAAGCTTCTTAGAAGGAAAATAAA
Source organism: Arbacia lixula (assembly GCA_963669155.1). Classification (NCBI taxonomy): domain Eukaryota; kingdom Metazoa; phylum Echinodermata; class Echinoidea; order Arbacioida; family Arbaciidae; genus Arbacia; species Arbacia lixula. The sequence goes on along the minus strand of OZ022583.1, from coordinate 22,185,527 downwards.
GATGCATGTTTAAATAACGAAACAAGGTTGTTCTTCTCTTTTGACCATACATCCCCCTCCCCCTTCACCGTCCAACCGTTAAAAAAGACATCTAGGCCGATTTCCCGTGATATAATCGTGGTCGTTATGTTTTTTACCCAAATCTGGCTTAGTGCAGGGATTTAAGATTATCTTTCCTGCTCCAAAAAAAAATTGACCCATGGATAAAGGTTCCCTCAACTCTTTACGTACCACCTGGGTACGTGTTCACAATAAATGCAGACACCTGCAATAGAGGATACATCTTGATTACACGTAAATGGTAAAGAAATTATTTGTATTATTGAACTCAGAGGCAAAGTCATTGGAATGCCTGTTTATACGATTTATATCCTGCATTTACAAGAGGAACGTTTTTCTCTATTTAAGAATAAACCCTGCATGATGGTCGTTATGAAAACTTCCCTGAATAGTTTCGATGATTTATATCGTGATAATTGAAGCAGACAATTGGAGGAAGTCGCATTAAACTTCTCACACAATTCAATCAGCCCAACCTCCTCGCGACATTGTGACTGGTTTGCCTGGGGATTACCGTAAGTTCAGAGGAATGTAAAACTATTTTAAACCTAATACTGATGCGTGTGATGATTTCAGAGAACCGATATGCAATAATGCTCTTTTGAAAACAGTATACGAGGTCTTCATTTGTTTGCGATGTTGTTTGATCAGGTACAGATCCTGTTTTATTCAATAAATTCGAACCAATACTAAATCCAGCGCTAACTACATGACCAGCACACCACATCTATAACAAGGCATACGAGGGGAAGTTTAGTGTCAATTGAGATTTTACGAGTTCTAAATTAAAGAATGAATACCAAAAGAAACAAGCTTGCAAAGCGATATCCCTCAGTAGGACTTCTCCCATGTATATGATAAATGAGCTTTCAGCTAAGTTCAGGTAGTACTGGCACTGTTCAGTGTTTGTGAAGTTGGCAAAGATCATAGTGAAATACATACAATCATGCCCTTAGAATCGTTTCTTTCGTACATGTAGATATTCCAACAATAAGAAATATTGTAAAGGTACGTGTGACAATGAAAACTCTAACTCCGCTCCTACGACTTCTTTTAAGCGAACAGGATCAGCAGTGATCAGATACGATTATGTAGTTCTATAGAGGTATTCAAATCTCCGAGGTATACCTGCCGGGTAAAACAGATCACCCGCAGGACTGGTAGACGAGGTGACTAAAGATTAAAACTTTGTGTACCAGACAAACATATTCTCAATGGTGTTTGCGTGCATTAACGGTGGTAGAATAGACCCATGACAAGGAGAGAGTTAAAAGTTGGGAGGGGTTTAATCATTCAGCAGGCTCTCCACAACGGTAGAAGCTTTGCGAAAACAGTGCCAATATGCGTACAACTTCTCTACACACCTGTCATATTCTTATACTACGGACTTATGAACTTCTGTGGTAGATACATGCTTATATATACTCCCATCCAAATATCTGTTTTTACATATTTGAAGTCGTGACTTGGCAGGTAAATGTTTGTGGAAGAAACACACGCCCCAGTTCACATTCCACACCCATATACTCTATGAGGCACCAACATTATTTCGATAAGTGTAAAGTCTCTTTATAAAGGTATTTATTCAAGAATTAATCAATACATACACTTAATTATGAACTGAGTGTTCAACCCCATATGTACAACCTTGCTTCTTAAGTTACTTTATTAATACTATAATTTTCTTACTTCATTTGAACGCATAGGGACATGCTATCTAGCTATGTGTTTTGCGCTATAAAAGGTCATTATTATTATTACTTTGACAAACCACTTTTCACCATCATTCTCACATATATAGTTATGCTAGCCGTAAATAATCCAATTTTATGACAAACATTTAACCTAAAGGGAAGAACAGTTCTGAAATCACAACCATTATCATACATGGATGCTATCCGTCAGGCTAAGCTAGCCAAGCTGGTGGTGAATATAATAATCAGTTTGTGATTTTCCTAGCTCTATAGACTAAACGCAACAACAAAAAAATCCCCCCGTAAGCAAATAGCATAACTTTTTTTGAAGAGGTTTTGAGCAACATAACTTGGCAGGATGGTTTCTTCACCTATTGACTAACTTCCGTGTGAAAATCACATTAATCCACTCAGTCATGGATGAGTGAGCACACTCATAAAAGGCAAAATCCCGACACTTAACCCATTGTTCTGGTTGAGTGAGCACCGTTTAAAAATTACTCATCGCTCTTGAGTTTGAAACTTTTTAAAAAACCTTTATTTTTGTGAAAAAATGAAACTCTGGATATTTTGACAAAAATGTAACATGACCTGTTATATGAACATAAGAAGTCATTTCCGTGTCATGGTTTGAGTGAATACACTTTAAAAATCGCACAGGAAATGCCAAAATGTACTGTTTAAACGGCATAAGCAATCACCCTTGTGACTTTTGAAAAGTCACATTTTTGCCTTTAGCGTTTGCTCACTCATGCATGACTGGACCGATTAATATCATTTTCTTTCCTTCCTGTATGTACTTACACAACAGCTCAAAGGAACTGGCCTAGGGAAAGGAAAGGACCCGCAGTTTTAAACCGCGGTATATTTGTCCAGTTCAGCATGAAACACGATGCTTTAGCCTAAAAAGCATCACGTTTCATGCTGAACTAGACAAAATATACCGCGGTTTAAAACTGCGGGTCCTTCCCTTTCTTCCCTTTCCCTTTCCCTTTCCCTATGCCAATTCCTTTGAGCTGTAGTGTATACCTCTCTTTGACTGGTGTGTATATGTTGTCGACCGTCCATCTTACCCAATTACCTTCTCCACCCTCGCATTTTCAAGACCTCTCCCATTTGGCAAAAAGTTAAATTTATTCAAAAATCGACCCTGAGAATTTTTTTGTAGATTACGTTCAACCATCAAACCACGAAAACTACCGTGAATGAGCAAATGTGTAAGAGCAAACAAAAACATGTAGTTCATATCGTTTGTGCACTCTGCAATACCTTAAAGGGAAATAACAATATGTACTCATATACGGTGTATACACGTATTATATCAAGGTATGCCAATGCTACAAAACCATCAGACTTAGAAACTAAATGGAATAGCTGGGTCGCATATCGTGCTGCTCGTACTGTCTATACCCAACTACAAACGTAAATAGGCAGGTGTAACAGTTTGATCCTAACTACATGGCGTATTCATGTAGTCCCACTGGATATGGCTACTCCGCGGATCTATTTATAGATGTTTCTATTCACCGGGTTATATAAAATTGATATGCACCTCTCAACGAATAAGTTGGTTCAGTTGAACGCTAACGTCCACTACTATGGCCATGTAAAGCCACCCTACCCGTCTTCCATCGAATTATACATTTCCCTAAAGCATCGTCAATACAGTTATACACATACATGTCCAAACGGGATTTATGCATGTGCTGTATAACATTAAACCATTTGTGTGCCAGATGAACTACTGCTCTATGAAAATTGTGTGTATCAATTGTGAAAAAGGCATATGTGGCGCACAGAGAGTTAAAGAGAGGCAAAGCAGTCAATAATCACACATCCACACATAAGCGGTGTGCCGCTGCCGCTCGCGGCTCGCCGCCGGGAGAACATTTAATAAGTTGCTGAATATGAAAACGAGTTCACAAGAAAGCACTCCCAGTATTGGTTAGTCGTTTCAAATTTAATTAGAAAGCAGGCATACATGTGCGTCTTATCGTATCATTGACCATGGCGTTATATGTTCACATTTGTCGTCCTACGATATCACGATTGCAGTAACTAGAAAGCGCGGTCGCTATTTCTTCAGCTGTTACCAATCAATATCTGCCAAACGATCCCTAGTCCGTGCTACACAGTTCCACAGTTGATGTTTCTTACGCAAGGTGTCAAAAGAGAAATGAGGTTTCGTTGAAACAACTCCCCGTTTCCAAAGCCGCCTCCTGGCGCGTTCAGTATTCGCGTGTGTGTGCACAGTGGAGTGAGTTGATGGGAGACTCGCTGATAGAAAAGTGAACGGGATATTTGTAGCATATCGCTTGTTTTAAATAGGATCTGTATATATAAACTCTAAATAAGTATATTGTTCTCCTACGTTGAATGTACATTCTCATAAAATGTATTTGTGTTTGTTTTTTCATTAATATATCTGTATGTCGTAATTTATATCTTCGCGTATGTAAATACAGTCATGTTTGGTTACCTTTTGCTTTTTTTTTATGAAGAATGAAATAAACTAAATAAATTACATTCAATTGGACGTGTACTGGTCCTGAGGGCGAAGAACTTGCGATCGACGGTTCAAGCCTAATGAATACACATATCAATACGTCTGCAACATGCGGTACAAACATCAAAACAAGTCCAGGCCAAATGTGAAAGCACATTTCAACAAAATTTGGCGTGGGTTCATGTTTATTACGTGCAACTGTTGGGGACTACTCACATATTTTATCATACCGACGTAACGTCTAATGACCGGGAGTAGCATGTAAAGCGATATGAATAGCCCAACATATGAACTTGTGGAGTATGTTGTTTCTCATTCACATATTTCAACATGAGCTTAATTCTTCCCTCTTAGATAATAATGTAATCGTGTTGGTCTTATGGAACAGTGTCATCTTAATATATCCTCAACATGAAATTATCCTGTCGTTATTTCGCAAATGTTGACCTCAAGACAAAATAACTTTTGTAGATCTGTTGCGTGTTGATACATCATTTATGTTTTATTTTGGATCTACAATAGTATGCTGAGGGACCAGCTGGAGCAAAACGTAAGTTCATTGTTGGTTCATCATGTATGTGTCTCTATTTCATTGTCGTGCATAATATCACCGTCAAACCTGTATGAAACAGGCATGACACGTGATCTTTGCGGACAGGTAGAATTACATGAAAGCTGTTCTGAAGGGTGTGCACTTTATAAAGAGCGGCCTTTGTAGATATAGGTTCGACCGTATATCCTTATTCAAAGCAATTAATTTTAATCCAGCCACGGCGTATCATAACCATACCAAAATACGAGGAGAGCAACAGTACTAAATGCACACTAATTTTTAGAAATTTAGGAATAGCGTTTGGAGCCCTTATCCTCGTTTTGAGTAAAACGGAAATCTCTCGAGGAATCCACTTCTAGATGGAATATCAAAGACCACAACTATCTACGTCAAGAGAGGAGTTCATCGTGAAAGAAATTGCATAAGGCATAAATCCACTTCACTTTTGGATTTCTTTGGCGCCCATAATCACGCTTTATACTGTACACCTGTACGTCAATGTATTATAAGGGACGTTCTAGTGTCTCACAATCGCCTTATAAACTTTTGAACCATTGAGGAACTCGGGATCGCAATTAGGCTCAATAACCGTTGCAGCTTTTTACTGCGAACCAAGCGAAAATTCAAATGACGGTCTATCTGATAGAATTTGCTGAAAAGGGCTTTTTCGTAAAGGAAAAACCCACAATGTCTTAAATTACGAGCAACGCTTTGACCCCGTGCACTGAAGTCATCTTGTTAAGTGCATGAACCAAAAAAATAAGTGTTTCCACTTCCCACTTTAAAATGAACACTTTTCAGACATTTTCCCAGCCGATCAGCCATGTCGAAACTTCGCACAGTGAACATGGTTAATCATTGTTTTGATTGGTTCTGCTTTTACATTACCGTGGAATCTTTTTCCATACAATTGTCATGTGTGGTTGTTGGACCCATGCATGAAACCATAATTTTGTGGTGAGTAGCGGCTACCAAAGTTCGTATCAATTGAAATACAAGTAAAGCAGGCTGAAAGTCGTTATATGTAACTACAATATACACTTTACTGCGGTAAGCAAAGTTACTTTCTATTTTTTTCTTTTTTTTTTCCTCCGTCAGTGTATTCTTCTTCTCTTGATGTCATACTTCCACGTTGGAATGTGATGCAATGATGCCATACTACCATTACATTTTACCATACATTCCGTAGAGACCCATAACATAAAACAAAAGGCGCAATGTCATATTTCATTGTCAACGTGCCAACGATTAAAATAATCTTACCCCACAGTTCAATCTAGTTTGTAAGTATGTTAACCGTTCAGGACCAGCCTCCAACTACATTTTGGGGCTATATCTTTCAGATCCTGGGCATGAAATACATAAAATGGAATTCATTGCTGAACAGAATAAATTCGTTGTTAAACTAAGTTATGTAGTCATCTCGTGACAATTATCATCTTTGGTTTGATTTATCATTGCAACATCAAAATGAAATCATCACTTAATCTTCCATGTTTGCGTTGCCACTCTGAAATGTTCTGGTCGTGAATGGCGATATATTCCTGACATATTCCTTGCATCACAAGATACGTCAACATTCCTCGACCCGGTTTCAAAAGCTGCCCATTATGGGAATAACACGCCCTTTGATTCCCATAATGGCCAACAATGAAGATCTACTCAGAACAGTCTCCGTTGTAGGAGCACGATCTGCAAACGTTGCCCGAGATTCAAGTCCATCCTTTTCTTCAAAAACTTAAGTTTACTCTTCTCCTCGTCTTGAGCAGGTGAGGGGAGGAGAGAGAAGAGAGAGAAGAAACTCATCCGTGGGCGAAAACATTTGCCCTAGCAGGCCTCTTAGGACGCGGGTTGTTGACATGATCTTTCGATGTTTGCTAAGTCGGAATGCTAACGCAATATGGGCAAACCAGTGAAACCTCAATGGCGCCCATAATAGACAGCATGCAAATTGAATTAATACCATGAATTAAAACATCTGAACCTAACGATTAAGTAGTGTAGAAATGCCCGGTTGATATTGCAGCTACTTTAATCGTCACAATCATTCACTAGCCCTTTTGTGATCAGATAAGCTGACACAAAAGATGACGCGAGGGGAAATATAAATGTACATGTAATCGGAATTGATATGGTACAACTATGATGACGGTGGATTAAGTTGTGAGTTTCTTTATTCCTATCACTGCAAATTGGCATGATGATGCGCAGAAAGCCGATTGGGTATCAAGGATTTATTCTTTATGTGGCATTAAGCTAATATATCGTTTTTTAAAATGCAATCAAACATGGTCGTTTCACGCAGGAAAATGTTTGAACGGACTACAGGAAGCGAGCTGCTTGGAGTTTTTAAGATAAAGTGCCTTCTATTGTAAGTAGTGACTTTTTATTTAGGAAGCCTGTGCCAATCAGGGAACAAAGCGTGCCAGTGGTCGTGCCACAGAGCACATAAACAGTCTACAAAATCATATATTCCAACTATACCTGCGACGTCTAGAGGTTATAGTGTAGTTTGGAAAAGTAATGTTGCTTATCATTTCAATTATTTCTCCCCTAGTAGAAAATGAGGTATATATTGGCAAAATGACTCAAAATATTTCGATTTTCTTGTGGGCTTACTAAACCTCCAGTTCAGCGACAATAAGGGAAATCGTTCAAGAAGAAGGGTACATCAGTTATTGCCATGGAAGATTGTTGACCTTTGTGGCATCTGTAAGTTTATATCAAAACTCTCGGAAGTTGACCTCCATTTTTAGTCTCATCCTTAAATATTTTCGATGTTAAAAGGGTATGATCTCAGAGGAATATCATCAAAGAAGCTTAAGTTTGGGCGTTTCTTTATATCAGCCCCCCCCCCCCCTAATGACACGCACACACACACACACACACACACGCGCGCACACATATGACTATGGCTTTATATCATAAAGATAGTTGAGTTCGTGAAGAATATGATGAGGTGTACACGAGGGAAACTTATACAAGACCGCTGAATACATTTTTATAAGAACGATCTTTTTCCCCTTCTGCTTGGCCCTTTCTTTTTTTCTCGGAGATCTGACGCCTTGAGAACATAGCTGTTCATACTGTACGATGGAGGATGGGCTTCCGCTTACGATTACAACGGGATTGGTATACCCTCCCAAAGATACGGCCAAGAGTATATATTAACGCATTATGCGAGCGTGCATTGTTTTGGTGCATCGTCATTGATAAACATTTCATTTTTTTTGTACACGCACTGAACATGGTTCTTTTTAATAAAGTAAAGACACTTCCTGAAAGCTGTTCTCGCAATGACCACTTGGTATCTTGATTTAATTTTGACTACATGTATGTCACGAACAAGTATGTTTCAAAGCCCACGGTGGGTCTCATCTTCGTGTAATACATTCAAAACACTCACATACATGTCACCGTCGATGCTACAGTATATTTGTGTGCATTTAGTTGCTTACATAACAATTACATAATGGTAAATAACAATCATATATTTGTGTGCTCATTTACGTCTGCGACCAATAATTTGCGTCATCATCCGAAAGACACACGCCGGGTTCGAACTTCGCCAACCTTTGCGGATTTTCAACGGTCGTTCAGATTACAGGCGGACACCACAACGCCAAGTGATGTTGTGGTGTAAATAAGTGCCACATGTCTTATTTCTTTAGGATATGATTGAGACACTTTCATATACACCTTCATGTTGACATGTGTTGACATGTGAAACAAAGAAAAGATTTCCTTTGTGACAGTCACCTATCAACGATTCATTACACCTCTAGCCAAAATCTTAAGAGAGGGTGGTTATATCTTCAACGGAGGTTGAATAACCTATATGTTTATCTATATATATCAAACTTTATATGCAATCATCATCTAAAAACGTAATTGGAAAAAACCCTACCTTAATCCAAATCCTACCTTATACCAAACCCTTACTTGTTCACTTTGGGCGGCTGTCGCAAAAGGAAGCCAAATGTATTATGAAATATTTCTTAACAAAGTTATAATAACTAAAATAGTCAATTTCGACTGACTACCATACATGTACATAATAATGGAATAAGTTACCTTGCACTTGTGACCCGGAGGTGTACGTGGATGATAGAGAAGTCACGAAGTACGGAGGGGCGACACTCGCGGTAACGCCGTGCAATGGCACCAGGGTGTTACAAGCTTCATCGCCTGCTCCAGTAGGATACCCAAGACATTCCTTAAGGAGTAATCCAAGGAGGACCAGTACCACTAGGCTAGTCCTTGTATTTTGTGATGAGGACAGTGACGCCATCCTTGTAATCTTTGGTCGTTGCTTTACAAGCGGGAAGATGCAGATATATCAACTCTATAGGAGCTAGGTACTAATGGCTGAGTGGTGCCGAAGCTATCTTCAGCCTTTCCGGGAAGGCTGGTATCTTGTGGCGTCTTCGTTCGACGCAAAAAGCGCAGAACTCCTGTGCAAGTAGGTCCTCCTAGATGATAAGTGTCTATCCCGTTATAAAATCCAGGAGAAGAAAAATAATCCCACGTATATCAGAAGTGTCAGCTCAAACTAAAACTGCGTTAGGACGAGCATAGACGGTGCTTAGGCTGGTTTCGTTAAGCTCGGGCAAATAGGTTGAAGATAGCGCGACAGGTGAAAAGGCCGAAGACCGTCGTTTCCGCCACTGGCTTCCAACGTAATGAGTACCTTCGTAATACAGCATTCGCGAAGTCTACTGGTGTCCGCTTGCACACAGCGCGAAGCTACTGAACATACACACGAACACACACACGCATACACCTACCACTTGTTACTGTACATCACAACACACATCCACCTCGGAAGGTCACCGTCATGCTTCAGTGATCTCCTTTCTCTCCTTTCCCCCAAGAGCAAACGCTGAGAAATCCGCGGTGAATTATTCTTATTTGTTATTCAGTGGAAGATGTTGTCTTACGATTGTTACCGAGCACACATTGAATAATAGAATCCATTCCTGTCCCGCCTGTCGCAGTGAGATACCGACCCCTCCCTTCGTTAGTGTATTGTTCGAAAGCGTAGGAATCCTGACCGGGGAGATTTGCATATGAATGGAGAGAGGGGAGAGATTCAAAGAGTACCCAAGGCTAGGAATCGATTGTCAGGACGGGCATGACGAACGGGCTTCTTCTATTTTTAAATCCCATTTATTTATGACGATATCACAGGCTCGGCTACCCAACCCATTTTTTCAGCCATTGTTATTGCCACTAGTTGCACTTCGGATAATAATGCCTTTGTGGTCGGGATACCCTGGTGTTTTGATGAATTGAAAGAGGAGTTCGCTCGTGAATCATATCAAAACGTGGATTCATGTACGAATGACCTGTTAACAGCTATTTCGTTTTTGACTTGTCATGTTTACAAAAGTGTTTGGGATAAATTGATCATTCTTTAGACATGTTAGAAAGAGAGGAATGCTTTCCAGAACGCGTATTTGATCCGTGCACGTCCATTTCCTTCTAAATACGGTTCATGCATGTGAAATCTGGATTATAACTGTCAAAGCATAAAGTACCTCCTCACGATTAAAACTGAAACAGGGGATTGTAGACAATAAATGGTGTATGGGTCGCTTGTGCATATGTGTGCGTGTATATATATATATAAGAAGAAGAAAAAAGGTTGGCGCTGATTTCTAGGTGAAGACAAACAAATTGAATGAAACGCCGGAGAAGAACAATTATTAAAATTTTCGGTCATAGACCTGATTCTTGATAAAGGTCTATGACCGAAAATTTGAATAATTTTTCTTCTCCGGCGTTTTCATTCAATTTTGTTTGTCTTCACCTAGAAATCAGCGTCAACCTTTTTTCTTCTTCTTCTTCTATATATATATATATATATATATATATATATATATATATATATATATATAAATGTGTGAAATTATACATAAACAACAACTTAATTTTTTTTTTGGTAACTCTTTTATTTAAATATTTTGTGAAAGAAATGGATGAAGAGAACAATGGTTGGCGTAGCTTAAATCAAGTTCCCCAGAGCTATCTACCCTTTGGAAAAATTGGTGATGCCGAAAAAATGTCTCTGCCGGGAATCGAACCCGGGCCCCCAGCTTTGAACGCCGGTGCCTTAACCACGATACCACAGAGACGGGTTAGTGGCTAAGGCGACCCCGATCCGATTGACCGTCAGAAAGACAGATTTTCGACACTATACCAATTATGATTTCCTTTGTCGGGTCGAAAGCGTAGGAATCCTGACCGGGGAGATGTGCATATGAATGGAGAGAGGGGAGAGACAAAGCGCAGACTGGCCGACAGGATAACTGAGTATCTCCGTTCTATCAAACTGCGGACTCCCGGACTGCCTGTTGCTACCCATTTCAACCAGGGTCCATTCAACTGATGACCTGAAGGTGCAAGTAATGGCAGCATGTACTAGTGAAGGGCAGCGGAAGATACTGGAAGAACGACTAATTTTTCAGATGGGGAGCCTTCAACCGAATGGAATGGACGTCTCATTCAGGAGCTTTCGAATAATTTTTCTTTTCCGGCGTTTCATTCAATTTGTTTGTCTTCACCTATATATATTTATATATGTGTGTGTGTGTGTGTGTGAGTGTGTGTGTGTGTGTGTGTGAATGTGTATGTATGTATGTGTGTGTGTGTGTGTGCGTGTGCGTGCATGTGTGTGTGTGTGAGGGTATGTCTATGATAATAATAATCAACATTTATATAGCGCTTATCACAAAGAATGTCTCTAAGCGCTTAAGGACAAATTTAATAGAAAGAAAAGGAATTTTAGCTAAAACGAAATTATACATATTGACAGCTGATAGTAGACAGTCGAAGGTACATGTGGGAAGGGAAGTCTATTTAACGAAAAAGTAGGTTCTTAACATAGATTTAAATGTTTATGTTGAGTCTGCTCGTTTTATGCTCTGAGGTAGATTGTTTCAAAGTTGAGGGGATGCTGAATACAAAGATCGGGAACCATACGACTGGGTATTGGTGGAAGGAACTACTAAGAATGATTTTTTGCCTGAGCGCAAGTTGCGGAAGGGTGAGTATTGTGATATCAACTGTTGAAGATAGACCGTAGCTGATTTTATCAAACATTGGAAAGTAAGCAAGAGGATCTTAAAATCGATTCGTTCACAAACTCATAGCATATGAAACTCCCTTAGCAGTGGAGTGACAGACTCACGTGAACGACGTTTAGCAATAAGCCTAGCTGCTGAATTTTGTATTCTTAGGTAGACCATACAGAAGACTGTTGCAAAATTCAATGCGAGACATGACTGTACCTGAACAAACCTCTGGGTGGACCCTTTTTGTAAGAAATTGACGGATGCTACCAATTGCATTCAATGCAAACGAGGCAGATCTGCATACGTTGTTCACATAGGTCTTTAGAGATGTAACATTATCAAACATGACCCCAGGTTCCTGCGTACACTGCATGCAGCTGCCCTTCCATTCCTTGCCTGAAGACGAAAGAGAGAGAGAGGGGGGGGGGGGGGAGGAAGAGAGAGAGAGAGAGAGAGAGAGAGAGAGAGAGAGAGAAGAGAGAGTGAGAGAGAGAGAGAGAGAGGGGAGACAGAAAGAAAGAAAGAGAGTGAGAGGAAACCAGAAAAAAAGGGATGGAAGGAAAAATAAAGAGGGAGAGAGATATCCTGGATCTTAATTATGATGAATACATCTACTCGACAATAGCGGGCGCTTATCTAAAACACGGAATAAGCGTCAGGAGCTCTGTCCAACTTCAAGCAAAAACTATCCATCCGTGGTGCATTTACAGCTGGCTTTTATAGGCACCCAAAAACTGTTGAGTTGCAAGTACGACATATCGAAGATGATGCCGTTTGAAAACTTCATGCATGATTTCGGAATTAAAAACAATTTGTTAGCATGTATAATGATAGTGGAATTGTATTGCCACTTTATTGTATTGTCAAAACAAAAATGAGATTTATAAATTTAAGAATGATGTTGGCTTTTTTTTTTCGAAATTTAGCGTCTTTTTCAACATAAGTATTTAACTTTAATGCGGCATTAACACATTAACGCATTGGCAAATTTCTTTATCAACAGACATGTTTTTATTAATTTTGATAACAAAGCCAAAGCACCTGCCTGTTCTGGATGGGAAAGTGGATCGGAAAAATTGTGAATTGAGTCGCAATTCTGCCTTCGTGCTATATCCCCTTGAATATAGATGATAGTATTATGAATTTGAAACACAATACGTCAACATTGAGAGGTAACAAGAACAAAATTTGTTTTTAAATGTATTATTTGAATTGCTCACTTTTATATCTACAAAAGTCATGTTGACCCACATTATCCGCTGTGTTTGTGGTTCATAATGCAAAGTCGAGCAACATCTGCTAAAAAACAACAAAAAGAGATACCTTACTATTATCTTTCGTATCAATATCGCTACCGGAACCCATGCAAGATTATTGTCGGTACACAATGGTCACGCAGTAGAAGGGTGAATGTAATTTTCGATGTCCTGATAGTTGGTTTCGGCATTAACTATCTGGATATCGAATCTCACATTTCACACCTTACGCAACATTATCTTTGTGATAAGATTTATATGATAACAACCTTTCGATTTAACCCAAAGCCTGCCCCAATAGATAGAGCCCAGTACCACGCCATTAATCCCCATTGTACCCGCCCTAATTCCGCCTTGTGCCAAGTTTATTTTGAGGCCTTTTCAGTTGCTCTTTAATTTATGTGTTGACATTTTGAACCACTGAAGTTTGAAATCTATACATTAAAAAAAACCCGTGTACATAAAAGTTTTTCCAATATTATCAAGCCAGTCCATAAATTACTCAAACAAACCCCAACAAATGACTTGAACTTCCTTAAATTCATCATCATTCTCTCAATATGGCAATACAAAACGTATCCCCAATATTGACTTTCCCTTCACAGAATCCCATCGACCCTTTAAACCTTTCAACAATCACATCAATTTGCACATCATCCGCACAGCTATCGAAAACGTCTCACATTGCGTTACACTACACTACGCAAGCCCGAAAGGCAAAGCACAATCTGTGCGAGAGTGGACGCCATTAATCCACAAAATCTATAAATTCGTACATGTACTTGCTAAGCAGTTTGATTCATATTACTCCTTGAACATTAAATAATACGACATATTAAGCATACATACTCACAACATTGGCTTACCCAAAAGATCTAACAAAAACAGCTCAACGACAGAGCTATGATTCTAGCGATTAACGACATAATTGTCCCCCCCCCCCTAAAGTCGCCGTCTGTCGGCCAACTTCTTGCAAGGCAAACAAATCTGATACCTCTCTTATGACGCTATCTAAACTTTGCTTACAGGGGCCACCCAAATAATTAACAGAAATCATACAAATAATTGTATTCTGCATTCAAATTTATAGATACTGAATTGATTATGGCAGTTCCATTACACCACACAAGTATGTTTCCAACCAGTTCTGAGCACACTTAGGTGAATCCCAGCCGGCTTACATAATGTATTTAAATTTTATGTATACATGTATGCCACTCCAAGTCATTAGTCAGTATCAGCATTATTTTTTAAAAGTCAGTGCCAGAGCTAAAGGAAGGGTGGCTCATATGTCATGAAACTCGGCAGAAACCAGCAGTGGACCCTCACTATAACGTATGATGTATGAAATCTCACAGTCATACCTTCACAAACCTTTACAGGGAAAGTGAAAACCTATCCTGTTTATGTCCGTAAAATAGTGACCATAATCTACATTCATATACCGTATTCGGTGGTGCGCCTTATGCCTAAGTGCGTAATTGTATAGTGTCAAAAAACATGATGTGTGCTATCGCACATTGTGGTCTTTGGTCTGAAGGCTACTTGAAATCAAGCAATCAAAATAACTCTGCTCAAAGTCAGTTTCCAGTTTTATAATTGGGAGGAATTTTTACAATTACTTTCTTCCATTTTCATGGGTATTACACACAAAAGAACCTTGACGGATCTGCAAAAGTTCTATCATTTCATAATTACCACACATGAAATCCCTAGAAAGGACTTTTGAATGTGAATAAATCACTGTTATGAATGACTGTATGTGATTTTTTGCTTTGGTAACGCGTGGGACATCACAATAACAAAGAACTCTTAATCGCACAAGTAGTGTTTAAACACCAATTATTTTATACATTTTAAATCAGGGGAACTTTATCTAGTCACAAAACGACAGAAGAATAAAATCAGTGATTTGTTATTATTTTACGCTAACTGATGTCAAATTACAATTTGGGGCCTGAGAAATTACGGATTGATCTAGTTTTACCTAAAGTAAATAAAGTAGTCTTATCCTCTAAAAAGGATGGACACGGTCTAATGATAAAAAAGAGCATTAGCTTTTGAGAGCCCTGAGAGGATTAAAGGTAATTAAATGCTACTAAATCTTTTCCAGGATTGTTATTTTGCTTAGGGGGGACTTATTTTTTTGTGTGTGTTTAGTTTGAAAATGAAACATTGAATTCACATGGCATTTTGCATTTAAGCAGATAAATACAAAATAGAACAAAATAAAATGTTCATTCAATATTTTCAGAAATAGATGTATAGTTCGAAAAAGAAATATTGAATGAACATTATTCTATTCTATTGTTCCCTGCCATTAAACCGAATATGTGGAATGTTTCCTAAGTACAGACATGGCGTCATTGGAAAAGATTTAGTAGCATTTAATGACCTTTAATCCTCTCAGGGTTCTCAAAAGCTAATGCTCTTTTTTATCATTGGTCCTTGTCCATACTTTGGGAGAATAAGACTTTATTGTTGCGATGTCCGTCGCGTTGATACGCATGCAATGAGCTGTTCATTTCAGTCACATATATATATATATATACGCAAGGCACTTCGATACAAGGCGCATATTGCGCAGGAGCTCAGTGAATTTAGTACTTTTTGACTGTCAGTTTGACTTAAAATGCCTCGCAAGGGAAAGAGATGGATGCTTGTTAAGCACTTTGACGGGTTTCCCAAGGAGAGTGATGTAAGACTCGAGGAGTTCGATGTGCCGGCGTTAAAAAATGGCGGTAAGTTTTTTCGGAATGTTGAATTTTCGAATACTTTCATTCGGAATCACTTTTCTCCCCGTCTTTTTCTCTCTCTCTCTCTCTCTCTCTCTCTCTCTCTCGCTCTCTCTCTCTCCCAGTCCCTCTCTCTTTCCCAGTCCCACCCTCTCTCTCTCTTTCTCTGTCTCCCTCTCCCCCCCCCCCATTTTCTCCCCTCTCTCTTTTTGTCTCTCTCCTTCTCTCCTTCTTTCTCCTTGTCTCTCTCTCTTTCTCTCTCCCTTTCTTTCTCCCTCTCCCTCTCTCTCTCTCTATATCCCCCTGTCTCTCCATATCTCTCATTCTCTCTCTCTACCCCTCCATGTACTCTCTTCCTATGTAACATCGATTTTCCTCTGGACGTGAACATCAATTCCTACGTATGTGACATGTCTTTAACATTTTAGAATTTAAATGCAAAAGCAACATTGCTTCATATCATGTACGCTAATCCATAAAGATTCATTCATGAGTGAAAGGGTAAATTTCTAAAATATGTTTCACATTTTTGGCGGATTTGTCAGAACAGCGAGCCCATTAATGCAGTACATGAAAATAATTAGAATGTGAGAAGTAATCATCTGTATTGCTTAGATTTGGTAGATAGTTTAGCTAAGAAATGTGGTCGTTTCTTTTTCACTGATGGTGACAGAGACATATAAGGAGAGAGGGAATTTCAGTGCTTGGAAGCAGTCTAACTCCTTGAAGCATATCACGCCTCACAGATTTCTGGCCTTATTCTTGGTATAATGCGTGAAGTTCGTAGCTATAATGGTTGAACGTATTGCACAATGTGGATCGTTCTTTTCATACACTTGAACATAAAACTAGCATTGTTGAGTAATATCAATGTCTCCCATTGTGAGTGAGAAAAGCAACGGGAAAAGAGGGTCCGATTTAGCTTGCACATGAGCTCCTGATACGATTTGTGCTGTTCAAGTGCAAAATGTTCAACCTTATGCTAACATTAGAATGAATAATACTGGACATAAATAATTTTGAAATGATTTTTGAAATATTCATTAGGGATGTGAAAAAATGCAGATAATCAATAGCTCTAAAAAGTAGATAAAATTGATTTCCGTAGGTCAAATTCATTCGTGAATATTGTCAAGAATGATTGCGGTGTGTTCTGTTATTCTACACGGTTTGTGTAAAAGGGTGGTATGAAATTCATAGCTATATTGGCAGTCAAGGATTTTTGTGCATGATTGTTGTCCACATACTGAAGCAGAGAAATATCGCCATTTCCAATAAAAACTATTCATTTCTTTCTTTTGTCAGATTAGATATGAAAATATCAAAAATCTCAATAGAGGTGGATATTCACGAACGGGTGTTCAAATGATTCCCATTGACGAACTCTTGTCGATTGCAGTGATCATCATATTTGTTATAAATAACCTTGAATTTTGTTGTATGAGAGGCAATTTTCACTAATAGATTCCGAGCTATCTGTTTAATTGAAAACAATTTGTTTGTATTGATTAAACTATTACAAACAGGTGTTCACTTACTGATCGGCTCAGCTTTATTACAATTTGTATTTGTTTGTCGTTGATAATGGCTGCACGTGACACTAATATGTTTGTATCAGGGAAAGATGGAAATATGGTAGCGTCCTTACTGTTCCAACCGTTTTCAATCGTAAAAAAAATTGTATATATTGACCAACTGTTCTTCTGATCAAACATATTTACAAAGAGATTTTTCCAAGAGTTGGTTGAAGGTTGATCAACATATTTTAATGGACATGTAGTTATAGATTAAATGAAAAGCAGTAAGTACTATCTTTACCTTGTGCATAATGTTAAGAGTACATGTAGTATGTGAAAGTTTAACATCGAAAATGATATTCCCAAGTCGATCTAGATTAGTTAGAAGGTCTACAGGAAAGATCTGCCGGTCAGGAAAGGTTTGATTTATCAAATTTTCAGTTTACTTTTATATGAGCTCGCAGGGCAAAATCGAACTCCCATGCAAGTAGATAATCGTATAACTGCTCTTTGATAATATACAGCAACTTGGATGATTATGATTGGAGTGATACTCGCTTGATACTCGCTATTCCAAATGTCCGCATAAGTTATTCTGGAAGGTAGTCATTCCGAACACACACAAAAGTCATTTCATGTACTTTGAGCTCGAACATTTGTTGCATTAATCTGAAAGTTAATTTTCCCAAAGACTCCCAAATCTTTAATTGAAATAGGGTTTTCAATCCGAAAAGGAAAAAGGACTCGTTAATCCAAAAGTGAAATCATGCGTGTATAAAGAGCCAATGTGTTATTAGAGGGGAAGGGGAACGGGTGCTGGTACTTCTGGTCATGATGGTAGAAAAGAAAGGTGCGGGCAACTTTGGTAAACAATGAGTAAAAGTGTGTGTTCTTTGTTTTGATATATTACAGAAGTCCTACTGGAAGCGGAGTATCTTTCAGTGGATCCATACATGAGGTAACATTAATCGTCGAGTCATCGTAAGTCTCAAATCAAAGAGAACAATCGATATAAAAAAAAAAGCAAATGCCACGACATCTTTTTGAGAAAAGGTACAAGGGATGTACGTGTGTGTTGTTAAAGAAGTTAGGGAGAGGGGTGACATTATCATACCTTATGAAGGGACTGTCAAAGCACAAACACAATTATAAATATAAGTTCTTGTTTTTTGCTTGTGAATTATCGAGGCTCATGGAGAATTATCAAGGTATGCGGGATCATTGCTCAAAGCAATTTATGATCCAACTATTTCGAATGGGAGAAAATGCATGAGAGAAAATGAGAACGATTGGTTGCACTACTAGTGAAGACAGTCCTAAAGATTTCGAGCATATACATTTAAACTCGTCGTCTACTTATCCATGGTAACCAGGTAGAATAAAGATGAATTTGAGACTTGTATGAATTGTAAAATCACTTTCATTTGTCTGCTTTGAGTACTACAGGTCGTTTAATACACGCTTGGCGACAGGAGGAGTTATGATTGGACAGCAAGTCGCAGAGTAAGATGGAGTCTTCCTTTTGTTTTAATTTCTGTTGCTTTCTTGTGGCTCACATAATGATAATTCCCTCCCCCCTCTCTCTCTTTTTCTCTGTCTCTCTCTATCTCTGTTCCCTCTTTTTCTCTCTCTTTATATTCATAATCATATTCAAAACTTGCGTCAACTGAAAACAAATTAAGAAAGAGATCTGTAGGGCCAGAATCAGACTTGTTTTTTGAAGACATGTCCTGGTTCCGAAACATATTTTCTATTTTCATTTTTTGACACACCCTGGCCCCTGACGACGAGGATGGCCACTAACCTGCTGTCATACTTACCAAAGACCTTAGAGTGCTGCGAAGCAGCACAAGACGGATTGCTCTCCGCAAAAACCTGTAGTATGACATGGGCCGGTGTGGGCGCCATTTTAGGATCCAAGTTCCTGGATGCAAGCAAATAGCAACACGGACATCATCATGGCTACGTCGTCTCTTTCTACTGGATCGCAGGTGTAAATAAGTATGAGCCTGGATGTGTGAGAGCAAAGAAAAACAGGGGGAATGAGAGGAGGGGAGACGGGATCAGTTTATACATGGTAGCGTACATTTTTTGAAATATTCCTGGATTCACCCATCATTTTTTGTTTATTCTCTAAAATGCATGCAGCCATGCAGCCAGGGCGCGGCTCAGCATCCTAAAATCGCGCCTGTTTCACCCCATGCGGTACTACATTTTTTTGTGTGTAAATACGCGCGAGTAATCCGTCTTGCGCTGCTTTGCAGCGCTCTATGTTATGTTCTAGTCCCGTCGGACATTGTACTGGTACCATATATTGGTTTTAATTCTCTCATCTCCCAGCAATGCCTATGAAGATTTGTTGAATCACTCGAGAAATTAGCGTCTATGTTACTTCTCACATGTTTCATGAATGAATCTCCAATATTGTCCCTCTTTCAGGGTGATTGAAAGTCGCAACTCTGACTACCCCGTGGGAACGTGGACTCTTCCAAGTTCTGGTTGGACGACTCATTCAGTCCACGACTGCAAGGATCTCATGAAGATGCCTCCACTCCCCGAAGGGATGTCCAGGTCTTACACGGTTGGAACGCTTGGCATGCCGGGGTAATTCATATTAATTTTAAAAGTATACCTTTGATGCATTAGATTTTGACGGAACGTTAGGCCCTCTACGGAGGACATAAGTTATATATGTCACAGCATTGTGGGGTTCTCCATTCCAGCAGACGAAGAATAACAATCAGAAATACTGCTCATGTAGTTTCAAGATGAAACTTCAATTATAGGGAATGCATGCAATAACCAGAATAATATGAAACGCAAAAATATACACATGCCAATTGAATTGAACAGTGAAATGTTGCCTTCAATACAATAATCTTGAAATGGGAATGAGGATAAATAAACAATCATATATTTGCCGGTTGACTCTGTCTACTTAAACACAGAAAAAACTAAGTCACCCCCCTCCCCTAAGCACAATAGCAAAACTTTTTACCGCAGAGGTCTTGAGCAACATAACTTGGCAGGATTGTACCTTCACTTATTGACTAGCTTCCGTGTGAAAATCACATTAATCCACTCAGTCATGCAGAAGTGAGCACATATTAAATGCAAAATTGTCACTTTTCAAAAGTCACAAGGGTAATTGTTTATGCCGTTTTAACAGTACATTTTGGCATTTCCTGTGCGATTTTTTTGCGTATTCACTCAAATGTGACAGGAAAATGACTTCTTATGTTCACATACCAAGTCATGTTACATCTTTGTCAAAATATCCAGAGTTTTATTTTTTCACAAAAATAAAGAGTTTTTAAAAGTTTCAAACTCAAGAAGGGATAAATATTTTTTAAACTGTGCTCACTCAACCAGAACAACGGGTTAAGTGTCAGGATAGGTGTTAGTGCGTCGGAAGATGGATGATAAACATAGAAAAGACAAATTATGCACCAGAAATGGGATTCATTAAAAATTCATCAGACAGAATCCCAAAATTACCCTTGTGACTTTTGAAAAGTGACCATTTTTCCTTTAATGTGTGCTCACTTTTGGCTAAGTGGATAAATGTGATTTTCACACGGAAGCTAGTCAATAAGTGAAGGTACAATCCTGCCAAGTTATTTTGCTCAAAACATCTTCGATTAAAAGTTATTCTATTTTGCTCAGGAGGGGGGGGGGACTTACTTTTTTTGTTGTGTTTATATTAAAAGTAATGAATTAAATTATGTGTTTACATCGAACTATCTTCGGTACTATGTATCAAAAAGCAGAATATGGCCGGTTGGAAAGGTATGTTCAGTTCAGTTCAGTTCACAGTGTGCAGCGTCAATACAACCCGGTTGCTATGACGACGCGATCGCGATAACGTTGATTTGTTGAAGCGCGAGTCGAGGTTACACCCGCTGTCGAGGTTACATGGTAGGACGTCGATGCCTGAGCTGAGGTGGTTGCAGTCTGTGAACCTCGATGCTCGGCGACGTCGATGACGACCAGGAAACCGAACAGTCACCGCCCTGTCTGGTGCAATGGCATGTGATGGCTGAGCCTTTTATTATTTAGTTATTTTGAAGAATTGAATACCCCGTTGCCTGCCTCCCGGAGAAATTTGTGTCGAAACGATGGCCGTCTGCACTTCCCGCTCATGACAGCAGAAACAGTGGCAGCTAGAGTTGGGGCGGGTACACGCACTCTCATGCATCAAGTCCCCAGACTTTCTCGACTCTCTCCCGCACACAAAACAGGTCTTTTGTCAATCACGACAAAATGGCTTTTCCCGAAATTGGCTCACGTCACTTACTAACTTACTCTTACATAATACCCTTAGTGCAAAATCAGGTAAACCGAAAAAGCGCGGGTAACAAATTCGGCACGGCTCCTAGCTGCAAACAGAGACAGACAAAAGGATTAAGAATGTGCGCCAGTGCGCCACAGAGCCTGAGTTACCTGTATTATAAAACATATGGTATTAAGGGCTTTTAGAAAATGAGTCGAATTAACTCGGCCATGTGGTGTATAAAGTTTTTACAAAAGAAACACATTAACTTAGCAATGTGGCTTCCATTGCCATCCAGTTAAGCCTTGCAATTTGGCTTACATTTTATTTTGACAATATGTATATCAGAATTATGAGAATGATAAGTTCAAAGTACATCGTTTTTTCCCATGCTGATTGTAAGTAAACTTATATGTTTTGCTTTCCCCTGCTTTGGAACTTTGATAAGAAAATGTATTTATAGTCTTTGTGGGTACACTGGATATTTATTCACACTAATTTGTAGAGAGCATAATGGAAAATATTTCGAATGTCATCATATGAACATAATCGATCATCCATCGTGTCACTGACTTCAGGAAGATACAATGCCGAAACATTAATCGTGTGGTCACTATATTTTCATTGCAGAGTAACGGCGTACTTCGGTCTGTTAGATGTGTGCAAGCCCAAAGCGGGTGAAACCGTCTTGGTAAGCGGGGCAGCCGGGGCCGTAGGCAACGTGGTTGGACAAATAGCCAAAATCAAGGTACTTCTCCTCCTACTTTTACATTGACTTCTGATTCAACGTCTAACTGTACCTCTTCCTGTACATTTACTTTTACTTCTACTCTTACCTGTACTTGTGCATTTATGAATTGATTCTGTCCGGGTTTCTGTCCTTTGTTGCCGGCAGGGTTGCCGAGTGATCGGCTCAGCGGGCACGGACGAGAAGCTCAAGTACCTCAAGGACATCGGCTTCGATGTCGTTTTCAACTACAAGAAGATCACCGACCTCGATGCCAAGCTCAAGGAGCTCGCCCCAGACGGAATCGACGTCTACTTTGACAACGTAATCGAATTTGAATATACCTTGACATTACCCATGTATGTCTTTCTTGAGAGTTATTGATGGTGCACTCAACGTGTAACATTATTGGTGCCTGTTTAGATGAAGGATTTACACAACAACTGATGTGTGTGACTTTTTAAACAAGAATGTGAGTATTGATTGTTATGTTTATGTGTGTTTTCAGGTTGGAGGTGATTTTACATCCACCGCCATCCTGAACATGAACAAGTTTGGACGCATAGCGAACTGTGGCGCCATTTCAGGGTACAACGCACAAGAACCCCAAAAGGGCAAGTTGAAAATCTGTTGTCCCTCTCTCTCTCTCTCTCTCTCTCTCTCTCTTTCTCTCTCTTTCTCTCTCTCTCTCTATCTCTCTCTCTCTCTCTCTTTATCTCTCTCTCTTTGCTCCCTCTCAATGCATTCCTGCCTTTATATTTTCTCCCTCTCTCTTCAAAGAATTCCTCCCCAGCTTACATAGTCCTTTCATTTTCTCCGTCACTGATTCATTCAGCCTTTTCCCTCTTCCTTCCGCAGTGCTTGAGATTTACAGCAAGATGGTCGCCCTTCACCTGAAGATGGAGGGCTTCTCCGTGTGGAGCTACAATAGTCGTCGGATGGAGGCCATCAATGACCTCCTCAAGTGGATTAAAGAGGTAAACATCAAAAATTAAAATTCTGTCGCGTGTCAACAAAAACATGCCATATAGAGCTTCATTTCAGTGCTACCATACCTAAAGATTTAAACGACGCGGGAATATGCTACATATGCGGTGCGCGATCAACTCTCGTGCATAGTGACCTCACTATTTCAGTCTTGATATCGGAAATAATTCTGAAGTATCACCGTACGCTGCGCTATCAGTTTTTCAGTATAGTATACAAATATACCAAGCTGTGAGATTGTATAGTGGAAATTATCTAAGGAGGGACTGGCATAGAACAATTGTTTTTCCGAGGAGTGAAGCTCCCGAGGAAAAATAGTAACTTAAGCCAGTCCCTCCGAAGATGGATAATTTTCACTACACTTTTGAACTCAATGCTTGGTATATTTGTTTTATATCCTTTTAAAAAAATAACAAAAAAGAAACAAGAAAGGTCGACATATTTGTTTACAATATCTGTCGGAATTGAGCGGGCGTAAATTAAGGTGAACAGTGCGCGGCGAGCCGTCGCAGTCAAAACAATTGTTGTTACCATGTAGAGAGCATGCACAGTAGTGCTAATGAAGAAAATTAGTAAATAGAGCATGCGCAGTGCTCCCCAGGAAAAAAAAGCGAAAGATATTCGGAGCCAATGCAGAGATTTTGGTTTCTAGTGAAATTATTTTGTATTCTGCGAATATCAATTGACCAATCATGTTCCTAAAATACTCATGAATATTCATAGAAGGGATTTAATAAAAAATAGTACATAGTGGTAGTAAAATACGAGCTGTGATTGGCTAGATTCGTACCACGTGACCTCCCTTCAAAAAGTTATATTGTATATATGTACAATATAACTTTCAATTATGGAAGGTAAGCCCCGTTTTAAATGAATGGGGAGAACTACACTGCTTGTGTGGCGTATTGCTCATTGCGTATTTACACTGCGCGCGCGTTAATTGGTTATTGTATTCGCGTTGCAAAAGGCGCGGAAACAAAAAGCATTGTGACGTCATGTTGGACACTACTGTTTACAAATTAAATCCGTGACTTGACTATTGTAAAAATCATGAAGGGGGACTTCGATCAAGGGATCTATTTACTATAATAAATAGTGAACGCTCTATCATACCATATTACTGGACTATATGAACTCCAAATACGAAATTCTCCCTTGTGCAAATCTTTTTCCCCTCGGCCTTCGGCCTTGGTGAAATAAACCTGCACTATGGATAATTGTATATTTGTCGTATATATAATCCAGTATATTGTACAATAGATTGTACATTATTCATATAATATAGGACAAATTTCTGCTCGAAAGTGGGGTACCGGAAAAGTGTTGAAGGTATAGTGCGATCGTTTGCACTGACCTACCAATATAACCGGAATTTCCCAGTTCACCACTTAACAAGCCAAAAAGCCGAAAAGTGTTAGAGCGCCACGCACAGTGATATTTTAAAGTTATTTGCTATATCGACTCTAGATACATGTAGCTGCCTTATCTACGACGGACGTACGTACCTCTCACCAAGGTCCGTCCTAGATTTCGACGCAACCATTTGCTACAGCGGTTACTGTATACATACCATGATAACATTTTCGCATACAAACCGCAGATTCTCCGGCCGTGTTGACGTTACGAAAACAGCTTAAGAAGAGTTATGATACCTGAAACTAAGCCAGGCATATAATGATTGTTCGATATTGTGGGCAATAGATAGCGCTGGCAACTGTTTCAGTGGTCTGACTTACCCTGCTCTTCCCTGATCCCCGATATTTGC
The DNA here is from genome assembly GCA_963669155.1 of Arbacia lixula. Taxonomy (NCBI): domain Eukaryota; kingdom Metazoa; phylum Echinodermata; class Echinoidea; order Arbacioida; family Arbaciidae; genus Arbacia; species Arbacia lixula. The sequence goes on along the minus strand of OZ022583.1, from coordinate 22,160,378 downwards.
GAGCTGGCCTTTCTCTACTAAGATACTGAGCAGCGCGACTCCTGCGTTATTTGCTGTACGGGGAATACACGGCAGATTATGAGCCACTTCATTTTCCGTATATACAGTATAATGCGCAATTAAGCCACAAAATTTGTTTCTAAAAAAAAACTGATTTGCTTTCAAGGGGAAGTTGAAGATCCAGGAGCACAAGACGCAGGGCTTTGAGAACATGTTCAAGGGCTTCTGCGAACTCTTCACGGGAGCAAACACAGGGAAAGCTGTCATCCAAGTCTAACTGAAGACTATCTTGGCAGAAGGAACAACAACGTACCTCTGTTAATCTAACTCCAGTCGACAGGAAGTAGTTTGTGGAAACGTGGTGAAACTGATGAGTGTGAAAATTGTTCTCGTCACGTACACTTATAACATGCTTTCTGTAAATGTAAAATCACATTCGGTTCTTTAGAAGATTGGTAAGAGTTGGTTTACTGCATAAATGGATATAATTGTTATTTTGGTTACAATTTAAGAAACGTTTTCAATTGATGAAATTGATATATATATATATATATATATATGTATATGTGAAGGGGGGGTTTTCGAAGAGGGCCGTTGCAAGGCATTCTATACCACTAATTGGGACCAAGCTTTCGGGCACCTGCCCTTCATCAGGATCTGGAATCAATAACATTAACGACAGTACAGTACAGTGCACGTATGAAATAACAGTAAATACATCAACAAAAAGAACATGAGTTATGAAACGATAAACATATAGACGGCAGAAATATACAAAGTATAAGGTAGAAACGGTAGAAATAAATCGTATCATACTAATCAATATACAAGAATATACAAGAAATGGTCAATTAACCTTCCCGATTTTGGTATAAGTATTGGAATTATTGTGTGTCTGGTGTGCTTGAGCTATAGTGAAGTGATATGGTGTGTTTGGGGGTCAGTGTTAACTTAGGCGTGAAAATGGATGGTCATTGGTCTGCATTAATACCACGTGGTCTTAAGGTTTGGTGGTTGTGTGGTTGTTGTTGTTTGCGCGATTGTTGTTGTTTACGTGATTGTTGTTGTTTGTCTCGATGTTCGGTGCTTTGGCGTTGACAAGTAGGTCGCGGAGTGATTTACTGCGGCGGAATGATGTCATGGGAGCTCTAGGGAAGATGGTTTGTAGTGTATGGCATTGTTGGATAAGTTGATAGTGTTTGTGGATGATTTTGGGTACTGCTAATGTGCCGGGTGTAAATGTGATAGAGAAGTGTACATTATTGGAAGCCTTCTTCTCCTTTTTGGTGAGGAGTTGGTCTCGGGGTATGTTGGTGGCTTTGTGTAATTGTCGACTGACCATGTTTGTGTTGTATTGACGATGTGTGAGATGTGCTTCTAGTTTGTTGAGATGATGGGTTGCTCTGTCCTGATTCGAACAAATTCGTCTGATGCGGGTGGCTTGACTAAAAGGGATACTGCGGAAAGTGTGTTTGGGGTGCCAGGATGTGGGAGAAGATACGTGTGTTTATCTGTAGGTTTGTTGTACAGTTCTGTTTGGAGTGTTCCTTCTTTAAGTTGAAGTAGTGTGTCAAGGAAGCTGAGTTAGAGTAGTTGAAAGTGTATTTGATCGAGTGATGTTTTCTGTTGATTGTGTCTTGGAATTTTGAGAGGAGTCGGGGAGAGCCAGACCAAATGAACTGAAAATCATCTATGTAGCGTTTCCATGATCCTGCGATGATAGTATGGTGCCTCGAGTTAAGTATGTCCTTCTCAAGCTCGCCCATGAAAATGTTGGCATAAGAAGGTGCGACTGGTGTACCCATCGCAGTCCCTTCGATTTGTAAATAATGTTGGTTCTGGAACTGGAAGTTGTTAAGTGTAAGAACTAGTTCTAGAAGGCGCATGAGTTGATTTGTAGGTGGATGTTGTGTGTTTCTTGTGTTGAGTGCAGTTTTACATGCTGCCATGCCTTCCCCATGGGGGATATTTGTGTAAAGAGACGTGACGTCTGCCGTTACCAGTATGGTGCGTTCTGGGAAAGGGGCATGAGATGTGTTTAGACTCTCCACATGATTGAGGAAGTCTGTTGTGTCTTGGAGGTAGGATGGGAGTTTTTCTACTAGCGGGTGGAGGTGGTAGTCTAGATATTTTGATATCTGTACTGTTGGACAGGAGCATCCTGACACTATGGGCCTTCCAGGGTTGTTAGGTTTGTGGATTTGGGGGAGGAAGTACATGTTGGGACAGGATACGCTGGAAGGGACCAAGGCTTGTTTGATTTATTTTGTCTTCGTCAAGTAGGTCAATTGCTTGCTTGACCTGGAGTAGGTGTTTTGGTGTCGGGTCCGAGTCAAGTTTTTTGTATGTGGTTTCGTCGGAGAGTTGGCGTTCTATAATCTTTGGAGGATATGACTACAACTGCTGATCATTTGTCTGCTGGTTTTATGACGATGTTGGGGTTCTTTCTGAGTTCGTTAAGTGCTTTCCGTTCAGGGCGCGGCAAGTTGTCTAAGAAAGCGTTTCTTTCGTACTACTGCATCTCTTGTGTCTTTCTCGACGTTTTCCAAGAATATTTGTAGGCGCGGATTATTGATGGTGGGGATCCATTTACTTCTGCCTGGACGTGGGAACGCCTGTCTGCTTTGGCTGGATGTGCTTTCGACTTGTGTCGGTGTGCTCTGGGAAAGAGGAGGATCTGGGATGTCGTTGGAGTCTTGTCTGAGATGGCTCGTGGTTGGGGTGGTTTGATCTGTCTGTGGCTGTTTTGTTGAAAAGTGTGCCCTCACATACATTTTGCGTTTGAGTTCGGTGAAATCTGCTTGTAGTTGCGAGTGATCAGTCTGTGCTGGTGTAGGGCAGAAAGATAAGATTTTTGAGAGGAGTGTGGTTTCTGCTTCCGATAGTTCATAGTCTGATAGGTTGACTACTATTGTCGGCTGGCGGTTGTTGTCTTCTGTTTCGGCCATTGGTGGTTCAGTGGGTGTTGTATTCTTGTTGTAAAGCTGCTTTTGTCGCCTTTTGTATTTGTTTCTGTTGTACCTTATACCTTCTGTTCACTCTCTTTTGTGGCAGATAACGACTAGCTAACGGTGGGCCGACTTCGAAGTTCGCGATTCTGTTCTTGACATCTTTGCAGAAAGTCTCATCCCTGTTAAGTTTGCGTTCTTTGTATTTCTGGAGGTTCGCAAACTTTCTTTTATTTCATAAGTTCATCGGTAAGGTTACCCTTTATTGTGTAATAATAAGCTGTTTCTACAAACATTTAATTTGGGCGGACGTGTTGAATAATATATGTATGCTGAGCGAGTTTGGGTTCTGCTTCTTTCGAAGCATTACTCATGAGAACTAAACTATATTTTAAAAAGGGCCGCCATTTAATCTTTCCAGATGCGTCATTATCCATCTTCTAAATGGAAACAACGGGAACAACAATAATTTTTTTATTTTTTTTTAATTTTTTTTTTTTGTCTGACTTGTTTTTCGTTCATTTACAGGATGGAGCACGCTATCCTTACTACTGGGTGTATGCCTAAAATTTCTTTGTAAATTGAAATTACCCCAGAAAACCTTTTCACCAAAATTGTCCCAACGGCGGACTACTCATGAATATTAATGAGTCAGATGAAATGAGACTCTTTCGGGTATTTGTTTCCATGTTGTCGTGTCTTGACCCGTGAACTAGAAATAGCTTGCGTGGTTAAGTCGCTGCCCGGTAAGCAGTAGACTGCAGGTTCAAATCCCGTCTGGTTCCAAGATTTTTGTCTGACTTGTTTTTCGTTCATTTACAGGATGGAGCACGCTATCCTTACTACTGGGTGTATGCCTAAAATTTCTTTGTAAATTGAAATTACCCCAGAAAACCTTTTCACCAAATAATTATTTTGTTATAACTGCTAAAGTCTTTGTATAAGAGTCCATAGTATAGTGATAATGTGTGAATCATAGTTGATAGAATCTTATCAAGTATGGTTGCGTGCTATTTTTATTTGAATTGTGGACGGTGGACGGCATTGAAATTGTCTTGGTTCAATGAAATACGTCAGGTAATGATATAAGAAGTGCAGGTTTGAATTATAACATATAAGAGTGAGATAAAGACGGATTGGGTTAACATATGTTAACATATGTATATATATATATATATATATATATATATATATATATATATATATATATATATATATACACGTGTATAAATACACTCATATGCATAAATACATGTACATAAACAAATTACCCTAGTATCTTTGTTTGCGTATCCCTTGTATACGGATTCACTGGAGAATAAACCGTTTTTTTGGTGCATAATTTTCGGCCTTTTAATTACTATGGGAATATACCTACTTGACTATCGTGATTTATGTACGATCGTTAATACCAAAACGTACAAAACCTTGATGAGAACTCATGCAGGTCAGAATATGCTAAATAAGATAAGGACACACAACGCAAAAGAGTTCTGTTTGGGTTCCATGGTTAGACTCCCCCGGTATAGGTGTGTTTTGCAAGTGTTTTTTTATTGATGATAACATTCATGAGTTGATTAAATGTTAAAACCCAAACGTACTCACATCATTCATTTAATACACATAAACTGGAAACAATACTATTTTTTTTTTATATAGAAACAACAGTTGGTAGCATCATGTGGTTACATATTTCTCAGTATGATTTTACCCAATCCATGGAAAGAAGATGGAAAGGAAGTAGGAAAAAAGACGATCGGTAACCTGTTCTCAATGGTGAACGAGAGATAGATGAATCAACGTACCTATTTTTATAAACGCCCTCAAGCGGCACAGTAGGTACATCTTGTATGTTTGATCCGTACAAGAGGCCTATTCTTGATATACAATAATGCTGTATACCGATGCTTAGATGTATAGGCTTTGTAAAGCTTACCTGTATTTCTCAGTTATTAGTTTTGCACTGCCGTCATTGTTTACACTTATTACAGTGTGTCATTTCTTACAAAAGAGAGAAAAAAAGGATATCTTAGAAATCATTTTCGTTAAGTATGCATTTTGTTTGTATCTCCTTCACATAATACGTTACTAGTGGAAACCCCAAATCTTGTCCGAGGTTTGTCTGAATAGCAACAACTTATATATACAGAGTGTATTCCACCAATTGAAACTGAATTACTAGATAAAAGTTAATTTAATAACGGGAAAGTTGTGAAGTATTACGAAAACGGGTTCTTTTCCTCATATAAGCACGTATTCTTAGACGTTTCATTCATTCATGATGCCTTTGATATTATTTGCATATTATGTAGCTTTGTCTGAATATGCTCCATGTCATATGACTAACGCCCATGTCAATCCCAACCATAGCGACAATCAATGTACGCATACCTCACAGATGCAGAATTGAAGCTGAAGCACGCACAACATGTTGAAAATTGCTTGGCAACCGTAACCATAGCGACACCTCAAAGTGCTGTCAACGTCACGAATCACTGCATTAATGCTCAGTAAATGTCATAGACATGCATAGTCCTTATGTGTAATGCGAACCACTTTTAGTCTCCCAATTATAAAACTTAAGCTATGACTTGATGGAATTCGTTATACGTTCTGTGTGAACTATTTTTGTCCTACAGAGAAGCCAAATTATACTTGAATTACCTTTTTTTCTATTCCAAAATACTGTCGCTTTTGGCAAGTGGTTTTTTTTTTATCTACATATTGGCTTTTCTTGCTTCCATTTGTTTGAATCATAAACTACATTTTAATGTGCTTTGAACCTTATGTTTCAAGTCATAACACTAAACAAGCCATCGGCTTTCTGGTGATACCTGTATTTCATTGTTCATGACAATTGCTTATTTCGTTTTTAAATGATGAATAAAGAATTGAATTGAAAATTAATCCCGGCTCCTATAGATATGTTTGCACTTTTATCGTACCATCTAATTTCATTTTGCTCAGTCTCTTCTTCTATCTCATTCAATTTAAGCTCTTTCTGATTTTGAAACGGACGCGTTTATTAGACTTCTCGACACAGTCAAGAAAAAAAAACGCGATGAAAATAGAGCTCATATTTCGCAAACTCCAATCACGGCGCGACCGAGCAAAGGCGTGAAGCGTTCCTGACACCAGCGGTAAGCTGAAACGGGGGATCGTAAAAAGACTGAATGAAGGTTAAACAACGACCCGATGAAATTACCTCCTTCCATTCTCCACGCTCGAGAAGAGCGTGGGCTCATTTTCGCAAAAATTACCTGAGATCCGAGACGGCACACTTGGCGAATAGCCTATTTAGATGAAAGGAAATATCGAAAGATGTATTATTTTTCTATCGACGTCTTGGCAATTAAAGAGAGATGCGCTTGAGAGGCGATGAGGGAAGGTGAAGCTTGCCCACTGTAGTCAAGAGGTTGAGATGGGGGAGATGCGGTGTATCGGTTGTGTCTGTATGTCCGTCCGTCTGTCAATACATGTCACGTGCATATATCATTCATATATCTTTCATCTTTTATCTTTTTTAAATTATACTGTACAGTATGCAGATGGAGATCAAAATATATCTTCCCCTCTTTCTTTCATGTGTATCTTTCTTTCCATTTCCACTACCTCACCCTCTATCGCTCGCACATTCTCTCCCCCATCCCATATCTCTCTCTCTCTCTCTCTCTCTCTCTCTCTATCACACACACATACATACACACACATACTCACACACACACACACACGGACGCACACATGAACAAAAACACATACATACGCACATACACACACACGCGCATATATTCCCACACATTAGTGATATATTTACGTACATTTACACACATACACATACATACATACATATATACGTACATACGTACACTCACACCACGTACACATATACACCAACACTCACGCACATGCACCTCCACAGAAACTACACATATATAAATTGATGTCCTCCACGCGTCCACTCCCTCCCTCTCTCTCTCTCTCTCTCTCTCTCTCTCTCTCCTTCCAGATCTTTTCCGATAAAACCATGTCCTCTTCATTCCTTCTTTTCTCTCAATTTTCTCAATTTCCATCCCCAGTGAAGCCAGCCTTGTCTCTGGTGCTGCTGTACGTTTAATGGGTGTCATGGGAAATTTCCCGAAATGAACGTCTATTTTTTGGAGCGGATTCTATTAACATCAGAACGTTGGAAGTTGATTGATTTGGGAGCACGGTGCTAATAAAGTCGATGAAAAAAGGGTAAAGGTGACGTAGGGATAGTCCGTACGCCTGGTGTGGTATCGCTGAATTAGCTGTCGAAGAAGCTCATTTAAGAAGTTCATCTTGTATTGTATATGCCGAGTATTTAGAATTGCCGCCAAATCTTTTCTCTCGAATGAATGCTTCGAGTGTGCCGCGAATATCGTATTGATCTGAGTATTGGGGAAAGATTATACACATGTCTTGCGGAAGAACAAAAACTGTTAACTTTATACACACTGATATAGTTCTCATGAATTATATATCTCAATTATATTCCAATTTAAACCAAATACAAATTTACGATATAATCAATATTAACACATTGATTGTATTTCTCGTCACATCCCCCTACCCTACCTACCTACACACACACACACACACACACACACACACACATACACACAAACACACATACACACACATACCCACACACATACACACACATACACACACATACACACACACATACACCCCACACCAAATGTACATGCACACACACACAAACGGACTTACACGCATCTATACACACGTAAAAACGCACACATACACTCACACATAAACATACGTACATACACACATATACCCACACATGCATCTATACACACATACAAATGCACACACACACATACGCACGCAATAGTGCGTGGCGCTATATTTCGGGAGCCTACAAATATTTGCTCTGACTGCTGTTTTGCATGAGCATCTCCTTGGTTATGTTGGCTGATGACCATTCCGTCTCATCAGAGCCACTATCCCATGCAGAACACACCATGTACACTACGCACTCCCCATGCTACCACCACCCCGCCCACACACGCCCACCTGCCTCCCATACCCCAGTCAATGGGTGTGCGCTCCCTCGTCATGAATGATTCCTATCCTTAATTATGGTCTTCTCCTATTTCGTCTTATCATCCCAGTTTTTGTCAACAGGGAGCACCAAGATATTATCTTACATCCTTCTTTGCCAGACTCCACACTACCCGATGGCCAGTGATGGGAATGGTGTATATTTCCAATGCAAAAATGAAAATGCAAAAAATAACACAAAGCCTTACGCTTCAAAAGGGTAAGGGTATAGTAGTTGTAAGGGTTGCTGGACCTTTCGTCAGTGGAGTGTCGTGTCATGTTGAAACTAAACGCAATCTCCACTCGCTAACGACGGTATTTCTCTCTGTGTAAATTTAGTTTTTTAGAAACGTGTATCAATCAGATTATCTACGTCCAGGACCAATCCCAACTTAATGTAACCATCCGAAATACTCGGATTGGTTAAAAACTTCTAGCCTTTGTATAATTGCCTGGATTTCACTCCCCTTCATTTTAACCATTAACCCTTATCTAAAAACCATACCACAATTTTGAGTTTTTAGGGATTTGACGACGTTTTAGAGCAGACCAAGTAGGGGTAGACTAACATGACTTGGAATCCTCGTGAATCCTTATCTAAAGCCGTGTGTTGGTCTACTCACCATCGTTAACCCTATTTATACCAGACAGAATGCTGCTTTATGGGATTTGTGTGTATTAAAAGTGAACTGATCCACATATCGCGCATACAGGGTTAATTTCCGCCCCTCTTCCCTCAAGCCAGAGCGACTCCAGCCCAACGCACACCCAAGCCCAAACCCAATTTCCTGCCATAGTTTGTGGGCTTCCCGACATAATTAGGACACTCTCCTTCAATCTCTTCCGCCCTTCTTCCCCCCGCTCTGATCGCACTCCTTTCTCCCGCACCCCCCCCCCCCCCCCCCTCTCCCGGGCCTCGACCGGACCACCTGCGATCGGAACCTACGTGCCAAATTAAGCCGAGATGGGCTCCTTCAAACTCAACCTGACTACCACGTGACTGGCGTGTTAATGCACGCTTCAATTCCGGCTCAACGAGAAATGATCAAAAACAAGGGAAAGATAAATAAGAGATCGCGATTAGCTAAGATGACTAATTCTAACCCACTGGTTTAGATAGTATTCGTTCATATCATAAATCATGCTTTTGAATGTGCATGTTTGTAATGGGTTTGATTTACATGAAGAATTGCCGACCTCATTAAACAGTCAAAATTGGATTTTCAGACAAGAATTCATGAGGAGAATAACGAACGTAACGTAATCTTGACGGGAAAAAGATAGAGAATGTCTAATACCAATTTGAATACTTTATAACCTGCTCAGCGAATGAACACGAATTTGCAATATATACGCTGTTTATAATATACATCCCATATTTTGTGTTAAAAACATGTATAATTATATTGGAAATGACGCGAACCGTCCAACATAATCACCGAGAACAGCAACAACAGCGACATATTACCAAATTAGTTCAATAAAGGGTTGGGGAACTTTCTTCAGCTTGTATGTTTTTTTTTCCTACTCGTCTTTACGCCCAACAATACTTTAGCCTCCTGTGTGGAAGATCGAATATTCTCAAAGGGATTGCCGAGCATCACAGGTACAAAAAAGGCGCACATTGCATATAATGAGTTAACATCTACTGAAGATAACGTTGATTTATCACCATCCTCGTCTTGCAGCAGTGCGTGTGTGTGTGTGTGTGTGTTCGTGTGTGTGTGTTCGTGTGTGTGTGTATATGTGTGTGCGTTAATTCTGAATGAGACAAAACCGTGTTTGCGCATGCTCATCCGAAACGACCCGATTACGACGTGTCATGTTACTTACTTCTATTTGACTATATCATTATTAAAATATATGTGCCATTATGATAAAGACATTATAAGGAAATAAACTACATATAACAACGATGAAATATAATAACGTAAAAAGTACAAATTGATAAAGAAAATGGTGTGGAAGACACGACGACAGAGAGAAATACAGTGAGAAGAAGAGAAATTGGGAGAAGATGAGAAGAAGGTAGAGGAATAGAAGCAAAAGAAAAATAAAGAGTAGACTTGCATAAAACAGTGCGATTATATTCGACGTCACATGGTAGATGTCGAATATAATTTTAAAGAATATAAAAAGATACAAATACACAGAGAAAGGATCATAAAAGTCGCGTTAGAATCGGACCGTGTGGTGTGCTCTGGTCTACAAGCACTTCCTAAATATTGTAAAGAGTCTCCTAACAGGTGGCTGCAGATGAAGAGGGCGGAAATCCTTGAATAAATCTATACAAACAGCTGGTTTGGTGAGGAGGTCGGATCGAGTGAGGAAATACACAAATCAGCAGTCAATGAAGTCTTAACACGAAAAGGGTGAAAGGAGATTGAGACAAAATAGCCGATAATAATGACGGATTCTTGAATCGGAGACAGGTCAAGGAAACGTCGATTATGAAGAGGAACCTCCCGAGGTTGCTGTGGATTTCAGGTCTACGTCAAAAGAGATTATTTGTATAATGGGTTTTGTAAAGTCAAGGACATCCAGACACTGCAATGATTGCATAGCGATGTCAGCTGAAATCTCAACTGCTATTGATATGGTATGACTTGCCAGCCCTATCGCTCTCATCCGTTTTGCGATATATATATATATTACATCCCTCGCGCTCTGGCATCATTCATTAGTCTTCATAATAATCATTCAAATCATTATCTTACTCCTCTTATCACGATATCTATTCAGTGCCTGTCTATGTCTAAGTCTTTCCTCATCTGTTTATCTGTATGCCGGCCAATTGCTTTGTTTCTTTCTCTGTGTCTCTATATTTGACTTGCTTTTGTTTCTCTATGTCTATCTATCTCTGTCTATGTATCCATATCTCCCTGCATATGTCAGTCCCTCTGTCTATCTATCTCTACGTACCACTGTGGCTCTCTTTCTCCCTGCCCCTCTCTTCCCCTTCCCTTTCGTTTCCCTTCACGTCCTGTACTCATCCCTCATGTCATATTTAGGTTTGAACGTTCTTTTTTTCAGTCACCGAAGCTCTGACGCAACAGAATCGTGTCAATCCTCTTGAATCGACTGAAAAGGATCCGGTTCTTTTCAGAAATCGGTCATAAATGGAAACGTCTAAATGAGAGTTTGATGAGGTTTTCGGGCTGCCTTTGGCGATTAACGGATACAAGAGAATTAGATTTAAGCCAGCATAAAATCATCACAACCTTGAACAAATGTGTTGCTATAGTACCAAAAGGTGTTAACATGGTTAAAGGATGTGTATGTATATGTGTCTGTTTAATACATGTACTTGGGGGAAGAGGTTGAGAGTATGGAAAAGGAGAGAAAGGAGAGAGAAGTTTGGAGAGAGAGAGAGAGAGAGAGAGAGAGAGAGAGAGAGAAAGAGAAAGAGAGGAGAGAGAAAGAGAGAGAGAGAGAGAGAGAGAGAGAGAGAGAGAGAGATGGAGAAAAGGACGGGGTGGGGTGTGGGTGGGCAAGAGAGTTGTGAAGATGTGTGTTTGTATGTATTTTGTTTATATACAGATCCATACAGTCAACCTGCGTTTTTGTATAACAATATGAAATAATAATGAGAGCCTCTTGTCCTACATGAACAAACCCCAAACCATACGGCATACTACGTGGCGTAACAACCCCTGCTCGCTCCTCTCCGTTGTGCAATCCCCGGATGAGGTCGGCCTGCTGTTAGCCGTGATGGAACGAGCAGGAAAGTGCAATCCGCGCCCGAGGGCAACCTCGCATCCGTAGTCGCCTGCATACCATCGGACCCTCCATAGCCGCAGCATGCTCGATGAACTGTGTGTGTACAAGCTTGGGTTACAGTCTTTGATATGCTTATGGGCCCACGTCTTTCACTGTCTTCGACGTAGCATTCCGAATCATATATAAACGCGTAAATGGTATAATGTATATCTTTTTAACATGTGCTGAAATCTTATATTATCAATAACTGGGGTTTAGTTGTGATAAATTGTTCACAAATATTGTTAACCCCTAGAATGCCCCTGATGTATTATTTCACCATTAATACACCACCAATCTCACAGAGTAGCAATGTGTCTGGCACATACATGGTTAATCGAACAGGCACTCGGTAATATTGTTAATGCCTATGTTTCGTATTATACATTAATTGTTCAAAAGGCATGTTTATCTACTTAATCTAATAATAAAAGAAATGATGCGCTCTAAAATTGCTTCCACCTGTCGCTAGTACTACACTATTACTTCTACCATTAATACCAAGAATAGGGCGACTGTCACTACTACTCGTACAACTAATTCTACTACCACTGCTACTTCTACTCTACTACTACTACTACTACTACTACTACTACTACTACTACTACTACTACTACTACTACTACTTCTACTACTACTACTATCTACTACGACTACTTCTTCTACTATCACTACTACTACTACTTCTACTCCTACTACTATACTACTACGCCTACTACACTACTACTACTGTTGCTGCTCCTGCTACTACTACTACTACTACTACTGCTGCTACTACTACTACTACTACTAATACAATGACTACTACTACTACTGCTACTACTACTACTACTACTACTACTACTACTACTACTACTACTACCACTACTACTACTACTACTACCACCACCACCACCACTACTACCACTACTACTATTACTACTACTTCTACTATTGCTTCTTCTACCACTTTTTCTAACAATATACAACTGTTATTACGACTAGTACTACTAACAGTGTGTCTGTTCCTACTACTACGACTACTACCACTACAACTAGTACTACTACGACTATTACGACGACTACTATTACTACGACGACCACTACGACGACTACTATTACTGCTACGACTACTACGACGACTACAACTACTGCGACTACTACGACGACTACGACGACTACTATTACTACTATTACTACTACTACGACTACTACTACTACGACGACTACTGCTACTACTACTACTACTACTACTACTACTACTACTACTACTACTACGACTACTACTACTTCAACTACTGCTATTATTATTACTTTACATATATCTGTATGCTTACGTATACGAGCGTATTTTGAACTGAAACGTAACAATATGTAATAAGCGCCCCTAGTTTCAGTTCAAAATACGCTCGTTGTACGCAATCATGTTTTTGTTTAAATTGTTCAGTCATTCATTCTTGATAAAGGTCTATGACCGAAAATTCGAATAATTTTTCTTCTCCGGCGTTTCATTCAAATTGTTTGTCTTTACCTAGTAATCAGCGCCATCGCAACCTTTATTCTTCTTATATATAGATATATATATATATATATATATATATATATATACACATATCATAATACCCCCACAAATGGTGGAGTCTACACATCATGAACTCTGTTTTGATCACACAGGAAACAGCTCAGAAATCACGCGCACACAGGTCAGATGACTCTTGCTTCAGCGGCCATTATGATTTATGAGGAAACGAGCTTCAGTCACACTGTATCTCATCTCAATGGATCGATCAATCGACAGATTGAAGAAGAGGCACCATGAAGGGGTTCTCTTCCAGAGCGACGGAGGAAAACACCCGACAAATCTACTCCTATCTCATTCATTGTCAAGAGAGCTAAAGACGTTTAGAACACTGATAATATACGCAGTCTGCACAAAGAGACAGATGCGCTGTTGTATATTAACACCATTATATTAGTAATAACAATGAGTTGTTGCTGCTGTTGCTGATTTGTGATTTAAGGTGCGTTTCTCAATCATACTCGATTACGTACATGATTATAATAAAGTCTTATTTACCAAAGATTGCCTCATGAGCGTGAACAATATTTTTTCTCGCGAGCCCTGCTCTATCCGTTGGGTCAATGGATCCCGTGACCGGGTCCCTATTTCTCTCCTAACAACCAAACAGCTTTGTGGATTAAAGTGTCTTCGTGTCTTATAAGTGTCAACTCATGGGCTCAAAACCTTAATCCCCTGATCAAAAGTCAGATTAACCACCCACTCCACAATGCCATGTCATAATCACGTTCTGAAAAGTGTATATCGAACCGGCTTAACTATACATGTGTATACATCTAAATGTTTAAACTGGGCGGGAGAATGACGAGTCTTGCACTTTGTTGAGAAACTACGTTACATGGCCTTCTGCCGAATCAGCGCGTGGATTGCACGTGACGTTAATTATTACTACCGTACGAATATTGTGACTATGTAAAAAGTTATTTGGTGTATGAACGCTCCCCCTTCTTTTAAACCCTTAGAAATACAAACATCGTTTTAATACAATGTTCGTATAGAAATGTTCCTAGTGTGAATGCGGGGCTAGAGGATCGCATTCCCTTTATTTGGATAAGGAGTCAGTTATATTTATGATTGAACTCTCAATAGTTAGGCAGTTAACCACAACAATTGTGCACTTCATGACTAAAGCATGAAATTTTCACCATATCATCTTTGTGACTCAAGCTTTCATTTAAGCTATGGAAGCACTTTGGACTTGACCTTTGATGACCTCTGGTGACCTTGAAAGGTCATTGACGTCAAAATCATGCTTTTTTCACTTTGGCACAAGCTAACTTCATTAAAATTATATATTTCTTTGGTATATGTCATCGTTATGACCTAAGCTTCGATTTAAGCTATGGAAGCACTTTGTACTTGACCTCTGGTGACCTCTGGTGACCTTGAAAGGTCATTGACGTCAAAATCATGTTTTTTCACTTTGGCACATGGTAACTTCTTTAAAATTATATATTTCTTTGGTATATGTCATCGTTATGACCTAAGCTTCGATTAAAGCTATGGAAGCACTTTGTACTTGACCTCTGGTGACCTCTGGTGACCTTGAAAGGTCATTGACATCAAAATCATGTTTTTTCACTTTGGCACAAGGTAACTTCATTAAAATTATATATTTCTTTGGTATATGTCATCGTTATGACCTAAGCTTCGATTAAAGCCATGGAAGCACTTTGTACTTGACCTCTGGTGACCTTGAAAGGTCATTGACGTCATTTTCTTTCAATTTAGCACCAGCTAACTTCATGAAAATTGTGTATTTCGGGGTAAATGTCATCGTTATGACCTAAGCTTCGATTTAAGCTATGGAAGCACTTTGTACTTGACCTCTCGTGACCTCCTGTGACCTTCAATGTTCATTGACGTCAAAATCATGCTTTTTTCAATTTAGCACCTGCTACCTTCATGAAAATGGTGTGTTTCTTTGGTAAATGTCACTGTTATGACCTAAGCTTCTAGTGACCTTGAAAGGTCATTGATGTCAAAATCATGTTTTTTTTTCAATTTAGCACCTGTTAACGTCATCAAAATTGTATATTTCTTTGGTATATGTCAATTTATTTTGTTATGAAGATGTTTTGATAACCGTAAAACTCCAAGGAATGAAAATATTTGATCTTCTATGACCCTGAGACAATTTTCCTCAAAATGTGTGTTTTTTTACATTTTGACACATTCAACTTCATAATGTGAGTGTGTTTCATGTGCAAATGTGTACTCTTCTTCATTTAAAAAATTTAAGGTACCCCAAATGCATATATTGAAGTTTTAAATTTGAGACTTTTTGATATCGTGTTGGATGTTTGCATCGATGTCATTCTGGAAAGCACAAGCTGACATAAGCATGATAAGAGATAAAGTGGTGTGCTGGTGCATCTCACCACTGCGATAAAAAGACTTGGAAAGACTTCTTGCGTGTTCATGAAAGCAAATCTGAACTATTCGATTTCCGCTCCCTGAGCTCCCAAGCACAATATGCCTCTGAACGTACCCTTCCACATGATTGAAAATATCAGTCAAAAGTTGGATAAACTGAGAGCTATGAATACAGATTTTGACAGTGTTGTTCCACTTCAAATGGGTCATAGCAAGGGTATATCTTGCCCTTTTTGGTGCTTCAAGGAGAGAAAATAAACATGCACATGATTTTAATTGACTCATTGCTAATTATTTAGCATTTATCAGGCTTTTTACTCATCATCCTAAGACCTGCTTGGTAAATATTGATAATGTCGATGACCATGTCAATATCCATTTACAAAATCCTGAAGTAAGGAAGGGTTGGGGGTTTGTACCTTTTGCCACACACAACCCCTCACCCCACCCACCCCAAAAATAATTCTTATTAGTAAACTGAATTATACCTAAAGTGATAGTATCCAGTATAAAGTATTGCTACGTAGCTAACTATTGTAAATGCTGTGAAGTGGGGTGTAAATGGCTACCTATTTGATTCATTGACAACCCTAAATACCAAGTCCATTTCAGAAATACAGTAATACGTTATATATTGATTAACATAGATAAATATATGTGCCTCTTTCATTGCATGGGACTAACATTCCCAGATATCCCGATTAGGGGTAGGGCTACATGATAGGGTACTTCCTACCCCTTTACTTTGACACAAACAACGCTACAGAAATCTTTGTTCATTCTAGAAAGGGAAATTTATTAAAGTTGTGCACAATAAATGTGACATATGGGCATGCAAACCGACTAAGTGGTCAGTAGTGTCGCTTTACCCATGGATAGTAAGCAAAATGGGGCCTTAAAAATGATTTTGACGTCCATGACCTTTCAAGGTCACCAGAGGTCACCAGAGGTCACCAGAGGTCAAATAAAAAGTGCTTCCATAGCTTAAATCGAAGCTTAGGTCATAACGATGACAGTTAGCAAAGAAACAGATAATTTTAATCAAGTTAGCTAGTGCTATATAGGAAAAAACATTATTTCGACGCCAATGACCTTTCAAGGTCACCAGAGGTAACCAGAGGTCATGTACAAAGAGCTTTCATAGCTTAAATCGAAGCTTAGGCCATAATGATGACATTTACCAAAGAAATATATAATTTTAATCAGGTTAGATAGTGCTGAATAGGAAAAAAAACATGGTTTTGACACAAATGACCTTTAAAGGTCACCAGAGGTCACCAGAGGTCAAGTACAAAGTGCTTCCATAGCTTAAATCGAAACTTAGGTCATAACGATGACACAAAGACATATATAATTTTAATGAAGTTAGCTAGTGCTGAATTGGAAAAAAACGTGATTTTGACGCCAATGACCTTTCAAGGTCACCAGAGGTCACCAGAGGTCAAGTCCAAAGTGCTTCCATAGCTTAAATCGAAGATTCGGTCATAATGATGACATTTACCAAAGAAATATATAATTTTAATCAAGTTAGCTAGTGCTAAATAGGAAAAAAAAGCATGATTTTGACACAAATGACCTTTAAAGGTCACCAGAGGTCACCAGAGGTCAAGTAAAAAATGCTTCCATAGCTTAAATCAAAGCTTAGGTCATAACGATGACATTTAGCAAATAAATATATAATTTTAATGAAGTTAGCTAGTGCTGAATTGGAAAAAACATGATTTTGACGCCAATGACCTTTCAAGGTCACCAGAGGTCACCAGAGGTCAAGTCCAAAGTGCTTCCATAGCTTAAAACGAAGCTTAGATCATAACGATGATGTGGTGAAAATTTCATGCTTTAGTCATTAAGTGCACAATCCGGCCAATATTTTGAGCTTAACCGCCCCACTACAAGGTTCGTTGTCGCGATCAGCACGTCGTGGAGAATAAGCAATGAGTTGGAAAGTAAGGCCATACATGATGCAAACTCTATCATGTCAATATGGAGGATATCGGCTCTATAGGACTTGTTGTCATGAATGATGACAACAATAATTAGGATAATGACGTTGTCTTATCTACCAAGGATATCCCCATCAGTGTAAACACTGCTTTTCATTAGACATGCGGGATAAAGAATAGTCATATATTTGACTTCGAACCATCAGTATTCATCATAAGTTATAAGGGGTGTCCATTCTATGTAGGCCCGTCTCCCACAGGGCAATGAATAATGCAGTGGACGAATCTGTAGACATGACATAAATCGATACAGGGAAGTTTTAAATACAATGCAGTAAAACATTTCCTTGCAAAAGACATTATTACTGTCTTGATGAGATAGTTGAATATGCATGTGATTTGAGGACGATTTTTTTGTTGCTCCATTCTTATTTTCAAAGCAATGAAAGCATGCAATGTGAACAAGAGGACAGTTGGCCGAATTACACACCAATAACATTAATCATGTTAATACACAGTAACGTTCTTTCAGGCAACTTGCTCCAATTCTTTTGGGAGAAATCAATATGTGATTTTAAGAAGACGAATTAGAGAAATGCGAAAACAAGCATGACAATAAATAATAATCACCATGGACAAACGGACAGGCATGTAAACAATGATTGTTCTTGGACAAATCCTTTATATTTCTACATCAGTTTGCGACGGTCGTATAACGTAAATGACCGCTAATCATAATTACCTAATGGCTACCTTTCATGACTATCACTGCTCCCCCACCTTTGTGTGTAAAGGAGTCAGGAGAAAAAGTGACAAGAAAATGACTACGCGGGCTACATTGTCGAGTACAATACACGAGGCTGGGCGAAGGGAAATGAATTCGATGAAAGTCGCATGGCGAGCGGAAAGGAATACAGGTGTTTCGCCATACACTGACGTCATTCATGACAAGGTGAGCAAAAGGGGGGTGAGTTCGACTGGAGGAGGAGCACGAGGGGTAGGGGATCTCCAGGGGTAACCAGAGGGTACTCGGGAAGGCGAGGATGATGAGATGAAGGTAGTGAGTTGGAAAAGGAGTCTTAGAAGACGACACTACAGGAGATCCGTGCAAATGGGGTAGAGTTGAAAGAAGACCTCGCCACATTGCTTCATTATAACGTGGTTCAAGTAGTTTATGACACCTTCTTGAAGTCAAGATTGTCTTTTCGAGAGAAATAAGCTAGAGCTGATGTGTGCCCGGTATACATACACGCACGCACAGTATTAAAGACGCGCGCGTTGCATATTTGCAAGAATCATGTCCCGCCCGCCGCGCGTGATGAGAACCGAGACGGTGTAAGAGGAAGGGATAGAGTGAACGAGAGAGGGAGGGACAGAGGGAAGAGGGGTGAAACGCTGTCGTCGTCATCATCAGCAAACCGCCACGCAAAACCACCAGAGCTTTTTAATGGGATGGTCCGAGCGGGCCGGAGTGGAGCTGAGTTGAGTTGAGTGCGTAAGCGGTGCAATCCTGCTATCTCGCTCGCTAGTTCGCCGTCTCGCTGTCGTGTGGCAAATCAAATCAGAGAAAGCAGCGCGATGAATTGAAAGCTCGTAAGTGCGCTTTCAACGTGTGTCATCGGCGTGATTTGGACGGCGATTAGCAGCGGGAGAGAGAGGGAGAGCAGCGAGACAGCCAGGGAGGCAAGCGGGGGCGAGGAGCGAGTGATTGGAGTAGAGCGTAGATCATAATGCGGGTCACGGTGTGCTAGATTGCGACGTCAATTCTCACCAACATACTTTCATCGCGCTCGACATCGGATGGAACTATCGATGGCTGTCTCTTCAGCAGCATAATGTACATGTCTGATTGCATGAATCTGCTTCAACGTTACCACTTCCATCGAGTAGTCACTTGAGTTTTCATTTTGATACAGAAACACATTGTTGTATTGAGAAGGCCTTGCTTGACCTATTTCTAGAGTATCTGCACTCACACTTCTGATGAAATATCATTCAATTGACTGGAAAGTTTAATTTCAATTTTTGCGGTTGCTATGGTTACAATCTAAAGCTGGAAACGCATGATACAACAATGCAAATGTAAGGTTTGTATTTTATTAGAAAACACATCATCAAAATAAATAATATTGAACTAGGGTTCAGTCATTGGATTCTTCTCAAGAACTCGTGATGGATCCTCGCATTGGACTAATCTTTGACGGGATCATCGGTGCGTGTCGAGCTGGATGGCGACGGCTGGTTCGTCATCGAGCTGAAGACACGATCCCGATCATCAGCTGCGATGGTCGCGGTGGAGACTCGGACCATACCGCTGAGGACGGAGTCAGCACGCAGCGGAAATCCTGGCTTCGGCTCGCTCGCCTCAGCGGGGCCGTGTGCGGTATCGAGTTCTGCTACGCAGCCGAGACTGCCTTCGTCTCACCCATCCTACTACGGATCGGCATCCCGCAGCGCTTCATGACCATGATCTGGTGCTTGAGCCCGCTCTTGGGGTTCTTCCTCATGCCCCTGTTGGGCTCGGCCAGCGATCGCTGCTCGTCTAGGCTAGGCCGACGTCGTCCCTTCATCCTGCTCCTGTCCGCTGTGATCTTCATTGGCCTGCTACTAGTGCCCAACGGCTATAGGTTTGGTCTCACGGTGTGCGGACATCATCCATCTTCCTCAACCACCGCCTCGTCGTCACCATTGTCGTCGTCATCTTCCTCCTACTCATCATCCTCTTCATCGCCCTCTTCCTCCTCGTATGCCATCGGGAATTTCTCCGAGGACCTCTTGGGGTATGGGACTACACTGAGTACATCGCTAGAGGGCGCGTCTCTGGTTGACCAAGCAGCAGGTGAAGCTTATACGGGGCTCCAAGGCCCCGAGGAGAGGCCCTACCTGGATGCCAAGGCCACCGACAGCTTTCTGCAGGACGCGACCACCTGGGCACCCACGTCGCCTTGGACGGAGACCGTAACGATCGTAGCGGGGCACGCCTGTGGTGTCGTCTTCACCATTCTGGGCGTGGCCTTCCTTGACTTCAGCTGTGATGCGTGCCAGTCGCCCAGCCGCGCCTACCTGATCGATGTGACACACCCCTCCGACCACACCCGCGGCCTGGCGACCTTCAGCTTCATGGCGGGGTTCGGGGGCGCAGCGGGCTACCTCATCGGGGGCATCCCGTGGGGGCAGAGCTCCAGTGAGGCCGTTGTAGGTGCGCATGTC